>PVJD01000239.1:0-80673 GCA_004026545.1 Mormoops blainvillei
GGGAGTTCCGGCTCTCCAACTTCTGCCGCTGGCACCCTCCCTGGCTCACGGGGTTGTCACGGCCCCCCATGCTTGCTGCTCTACTCCTTGGGTGCCACCCTGTTCTGTGCTAGTTCCCTTAATCGTACCCACATATTTGTAAGCTGTCCTTTCATTAAACCCTCTTCTTTTTGGTCCCAGGATTCTAATTAATATAATTATACACCACAACATTTAGCAATTATTTTACTGTCTTTTAGAAATTATCATTTGATTCCAACCTATACATTATTCCTACTTATTTGCATCTCCCTAAGACAAGGGGCAAGAGTGTGCCATATCCTCTGGGTCATGGTAAGAGTTAAATGGAGGTTAGAATTTGACATAATTCTTGAACTCTGATTGCTAGGAAGGTGGCATATATGAGCAGAGTTTTCACAACTGTTATCAACAATTAAAAAGCAAGTGCTCACAGTGAGCCAGGTAACTCTGGCAGGTCTTTTCCATATAACCCGTTAAGTTCCCATAACTATATTTATTATTTTCATATTTTATTTTCAAGTCATATTTCATTATTCTCATTTTCATGACAGGTAACCTGAGGCCCAGGTGTGACTTCAACAAGGTCATAAAACTAAGATGCAGTAGAGCCAGGATGCAGACCTGGGGCCACCTGACACCTGAGTTCAGCCTCTTTATTGTGATTTCACATCAACTCTCAAATGGAAATGGGAGGTGTGTTCTACCTGACCAATTGCTGTCTGCCTCTTCCTTGGGTACAGAGTCACCAAGAGCTACCAGAAACTCAGGATTTGATTAATTCTGGAACTTAATTCAGGGACATAAATATTAAAAAGCAAGTATCTGTATGCTTGATTTTTTTCTTCCTTTGTTTTCTCACATAGTGCTTTTTGCCCTTGAAATAGTCTACAGTGATCTGGGCGTGTGGCATTTTGTACTATCTGTGTGTTGTATTAAACATTCATTTACTAATAAAAGTGAATATTATTTGCACAGTGCCTAATATGTTGTAAGGACTTAATAAATATTTTAATGAATTAAGTTCTTATAGAGGCATTTTTGTTACAGAAAATCAAGTCCTGAATTCAGCATTAGGAGAGAGAACAGCTCATCATTCAGGGCCAAATAAGCATTTTAATTATTTGATGCTGAAAAGGGAATCACAGCAAATTCTAAGCATGATTGCACTGTGGTAATTACATAGGTCTGATTTCATTATAGTAAATTCTAATTTAATGTCTGATTTGCTTTTCTAACTGGCACTAAAAAGGCTTTTACATCACTGGCAATATGAAAACATATTAGATCATAGGATTTTGTAATTAAAAAAAAAGAAAGAAACACAAGTTTGTTATTTAAGAGCATTTTAGGATAAGTAAAGGACATTCAAACTATGGTTTACACAGAAAAGGGAGACTGCAGAAAGCCAATTTAAGCTCTTAACATTTTTTAAACCATGTACCGATTTCACAGTTTTATGAAGTTTATGGATCCCTTCTCAGAACATTGCTTTTAAATGAATCAAAGAAAATACACAGAATTTATATATAGGGAACTAATTATATTGGGAAAAGCTATTAAAACATTACAAAAAATGACTCTGTGATAAAGTAATATATTTCACTGCAAAAACGTTAACTATGTATATGCGACAGTGTCTACTGCCTACTGTAATTCATATGCGCAACAGCTGAAATGTGACATGATGATCAGGGTTACATTTATGATTGAACTGGTGATGGAGTTGCATGTAATTTCTGCTGTTTGCTGAAGAACTTGTTAAATTTCAGTTAGCGAGAAGTTAGTAAAAGAAAGATGTGATTTTTACCCTTATATAAGTTAAATGAAGCCCTGAATACTGTTGGTGAATCCCAGATGAAAAACATGGATGCAGAAAAAGCATTGTAAGTAGAGTATTAAAAGAGGAAAGATGGGAACCAGGAAGAGAGAAGGAGGAAGTGCTTCCTTTCTCTAAGACTGAAAAGGGAAAAATGTGAGCTGTTCAAATGGAATTAATTTTAGAACTAAACATACACTTGTTCAATAGAACAAAATAAATTGCTATCAGACTGACTGCTGTCAGGGAGATGGGGTTTGAGGGCTGGATGAGAAGGGTGAAGGGATTAAGCAAAGAAAAAAAAAAGAAAGACTCATGGATGTGGGCAGATAGCAGTGTGGTGATTGCCAGAGGGAAAGGAGGGTGGGAGAGGTAGGTAGAAGAAGGTAACGGGTGATGAGTGGTGATGGAAGGAGACTTGGGATAGTAAACACACAGTGTGATATACAGAAGATGTACTGCAGAATTGTATGCCTACAATTGTATCTATTTATTAACCAATGTCACCCCAATAAATTCTATTAAAAATAAAATAAAATAAAACCAAAACCCTTTTAAAATGTTAAAATAGATTTTGAGCACTCTGCTTCATGAAAGTCTCTGAAAAAAGAATGCACTGGATTTTTAAGTGGTTAACAGCATGTAGCCGCTTTTAAAATTCCTAATGTATATCATAAACAATGAGTGAAGGTTCCCAGGAAAAAAAATGGTAGGAGTACGCATTTATTCAACATACATGATAAAAGCAAATGTGTTCAGTCTACTGGGAGCCCGAATCTAGATTATTAGCGTTAATTAGCACACTCCCAAGTCTGCAG
This sequence comes from Mormoops blainvillei, assembly GCA_004026545.1. NCBI lineage: Eukaryota > Metazoa > Chordata > Mammalia > Chiroptera > Mormoopidae > Mormoops > Mormoops blainvillei. The sequence goes on from PVJD01000239.1 coordinate 2,656, forward strand.
TGATATTGACGATCCATGTGCAGCCGGACTGTCTGATAGAGGCTAGCCAGTCTCAAAGGTACCATTCAATTGCTGGAATTCAAGCTGAAGAGGAATAAAGATCAGAAAACACACACACACACACACACACTGACTAAGATCAAACTCATCAGATTAAAAAGAAGCTCCATTAAAACCACAGCTGAGTTACTGTTCTCATTAAGTGTATAATCCAAGATTCGTCACATGGAATTACCCTAGGATTGACTGATCAGAGGGATCAATAGCATAGAGGAAATACAAAAGGTCCTTCCTAACAGGAACAGATGGTTACAGTAAAAAAAAAAAAAAGAAGAAGAAGAAGAAGAAAGAAAAAGAAAAAGAAAAAGAAAAATCAACACTCCTGGAAAAAAGAAAGGACAACAGGCCCAAAATGGAGTCACTCTATGCTAAACCCCACATCACCAAACCAACACTTCACAGTTTCAGCTTCCCCAAAAATGGGATCTTACACCAGCCAATCAGGAAACACCTGGCCAAACTAGTTAGGTAAACTGCATGGTGACCCCTGCCATCCCCTGAAGGGGAGTTACCTTGCAATCACCAAGCCACTCTTTGGCCTGGTATGATTTTCTTGTTCCCACTCCCTCTGCCCCTACAAATTTTTTTTTTTTTGTACAGTTCTTCAGCACCCCTTTCTATCTCCTAGATTAGCTAGTGCCCAATTCCAGTAGATTTTTTCTCAAACTCTTAAAGTTTTTAATATACTTCAGTTTAGCTTTTAACACCACATTAGCCCAGTAGTGCTTTGTGTCTAAGTTTTATTCTCCCGATTTCTACTCTTTTCAATGTCAAACTGCACTAAAGTTCAACTGTCAAACAAGAACTTTTGGGGTTCTTGACTTTTCCTACCCCTCTTCCTTGATCTCTGGTAATTACTGCCCTCCTGCCTACCTCATTCTTAGCCAGGGCTTATTGCGACCTAAAATATTTCGTGCATTTTTTCATACAAATCTCCAACCCCATTGCCAATGGCCAGCTCTTCCTGGGTCACCAGATGTTCTCTTGTCCTGGTTCTATTTCTGGCCCTTGGCCTTTTATAGGAATAGTTGTTTGGCAGCAAATATTGGCCCAGCACAGAGATAAAAGGTCTACAGATTTATTCCCAAGTCATTCAATCTCAGAGTAGGCACTAAAGAATGTTCTAGGGTTGCAGGCAAAGTGCCAGACCTCGGAACAATTAGAATAAGCTGGGAGAACACAGAGATACTTTCTAAGAGTGGGAAGCGAAGAGCCTCTTAGAAGGCCCTCGTGTGGGGACATGAGGCCCATGCAAGCTTGTATCTTTGTCTGGCAGGTCACTGTGCTCTCCGCTCAAAGATCTCTGCATTCAGGTCAATTACTGCATCGTCTGCTTATGTTAATTTTGTATAATTTCCCATGACTGGGGCAGGGGGGCATCTTTCGCCATCACCCTTTAAGAAGCAAATACCACATCTGTAGAGTTGAGCTCCTGGTCCTTCGTTGCAAACCCTCGCAAGGTCTAAGAGGGCATGAGTAATGCTTTCAAAGATTTTTTTAACAGATTTACTAATTTAAAGCTTAGGTCATTCCTAAGGCAATTCTACATTTAAATCAATTATTTAGGTTTTTTTTGTTGTTGTTGTTTTGTTTTTATTCTGGACAACATGAACACAAACTTGAGGCTCATAGACAATTCAGTAAAACCTGGTCAGAAAAGCTCAGTGTTCCTTCCAAACCACCTGGGCCTGAGCGCCCTCATTCCTGCAAAAGGGATCATGATTACTGTCAGAATGATGAGCGGGGATAGTAAGGAAGTTAGCTGACAATAGTTCATGGTTCCTTGCATGGGAAATCTTGGACCCATGCTGGGTCACTCTGATGCTTTCATGTAACTATGACAAAGTTAAAAGAAAAATAAGATGAGGTGTTCAGAAGGTAAAATTTGTCCAACGAAAATATTGCCTTTTATCCTCAGATTATGATATGCTGTCTACATTTTTTAAAGATTTTTATTTATTTATTTTTAGAGAGATGGAAAGGGAGGGAGAAAGAGAGGAAGAGAAAACATCATTGTGGGAGAGAAACATCAACTGGTTGCTTCTCACATGCCCCCAATGCGGACCTGGTCCACAACCCAAGTGTGTGCCCTGACTGGGAATTGAACTGGTGACCTTCTGGTTCACAGACCAGTGCTCAATCATGGAGCCACACGAGCCAGGCCATGCTGTCTACAGTTTTGAGCACAGCTTTTATAAAATCACTATGGTTATAGACAGTAATTCCCCCTGATATACTCTGTATTGCAAAATGAAAATATGACCCTATGCTATACTATATCTCCCTACTTTTAAAAACCTGCATACCTCTAAGAAGTAGAGAAGTCTGAAAAGCCCAGACCTGAGTCATGAGGCACACTGGTGTCTGAGCACCGCTTAACCCGGAGTGCGTTTGGACGCCCAGAAAAACCATGGTAAAGCTGAGCAAACCCAAGACATTAGAAGAGTTTGTTAGATCGACTCTTCCCTACCCCTCAGCAGCCTGTCGCTGGCAGAGGCCTCTGACACGAGCTGCTCCTCCAGGACCAGGCGCTGATCTGACCAGGGCCTTTGCCTTCTGGTGAGCTTGGCTGGGACCGAAGAGTTCTGTGGCTGCCTGCACTTGGGCTTCTTGACCTGTTTTCTTGAACTCGTGGATGGACTTCGTTTATTCCTTTTTTTCCCCTAACCATCTAGTTATTCCATGCACATTGTAAAAAAATTTAGAAAACACAGAAGAGTAAAAATAAAGAAATCAGAACTCACCCAAATCCCACCATTCAAAGGCAATCGGTGTTGCCCTTTCAGTCTTATTTCCCTGCTTTTACTAATTCGTATATTCTTTTTTCGTATAATTTGGATCATATTCTATGTATAGCTGACTGTCTTGTTTTTATTAAGAGATATGGCCCTGCCCTGAATGGTGTGGCTCAGTGAGTTATCACCCTGCAAACCAAACGAAAGGTCACAGGTTCAATTCATGGCCAGGGCACATGCCTGGGTTGTGGGCCAGGTCCCCAGTTGGAGATGCGTGAGAGGCAACCAGTCGATGTTTCTCTCCCTCTCTTTCTCCTCTCTCCCCCTCTCTCTAAAAATAAATTTTAAAAATCTTAAAAAGAAAAAGAAAGAGAGATGGCCTTGAGAGAATCTTCCCATGCTAGTAAACATTCCCCGAAGTCATTGCTTTAGACCAAAGAAGATTCAAAACCTAAACCTCAAGGCTCAAAATATATACATATATCTGTTTACGTTTTGAGTCTTACTTGGTCTTTAGCCTTTCAGAGGTAGATGTAGAAGTTAAGAGACACGTGCATGTCAAGGAGAAGAGGAGCAGAGGAGCTTTGGGAATCTGGATGTGGAGACACAAGTAGACGCACAGAGGAAAAGCCCACGGAGGGAGAAAAGGAAGCACGCAGGAGGCCGGGTAGGGTTACAAGGGAGACTGAGAAATGGTGTCCAAAGGCAGCCAAGAGCAGTCCCTTCCAAGTCGCTGAGTCCCTGAGCCCCTGCCTTCCGGAGGAAAAGAGCAAAGGGAGTGAGAACTAGTACAGACTTCGGGAAGCTTTCACTTTAAGGGCACGGAGGACGTGTGAGCGAGGCTGGGAAGGGGAGCCTGGTCGATGTGGGGTGGGCGGGGCGAGTTCCTGAAGAAGGGTCTCAGAACTTCTCATCAAGAATAACCAGGTGTGCACAGGGTTGTTCTTTCCTGAAATTCATTTAGTGTCAGTGCAGTTATTTAGAATCTTGAAATACAATGAAAATAGGCTCCTCGTTGACCTTGTCTTCTATGCTAGGTAGGTGTAAAGAGTAACATTTCAAGGTCTCTAAGGAGGCATCAGACAAAGACAGGCAAATAAGCTCTACAAAAGTGAAGACTTTTAAAGAAACAAAACTATAAAACATGCGCAAAAAGGTGAGTGGAGTTAGACTAGATTGATAGTTATAGTAATAGATGAACTTTTTAAAAACCCTAGGCACACAAAGCCATGTGTGACGGACCATTGATCTTATATCCTGTTCAATCAAAAGGCACTTACTTTTTTCTGATCACTGCTCTGGCAGACAAATGATCCTGATTAACTCTGTACATATTTTCATTACAGTAATTGTTGTTCTACAGTGCCATTAACTGTCTGCATGTTTGTATCTATAAGTTTATTGAAAAAAGGGCGAAAATCTGTTCATGATGTTTTCACCTTTGCATCCCTGGCTAACAAAATGCCAGGCACTTAGTAAGTACTCAATACCTGATTGATTAAATAACCTTCCAACTGATCAATTAATGAAGTGGATGGAGGCTAGATGGGTAATCAATAAATGGCTAAATGGAATAAGCTACACAGGATTAAATATTTCCATTGTCAGAGGTTGTTGAGGGTGGGTCCCATCAGCATTCGCTGGGAATATAGTAGAAGGCACTCGAACGTGAGGTGAGTTTAGACCAAGCTTGCATTGCTTTGTGGGCTTCTGCCAAGCTGGGAGCCCCTTGTTCTAACTGCTATTTATGGCACAAAAGGATGCGGGCCAATCAGTGGGAGGTATAGAGAAAGATACATTTTAGGATTAAGACATGACCCTTTGCAATAACAGACACTTTTTTCCCTGAGTACAAAGAAAGAACCCTGTGCTCTCTATTGCTGGCAGCATGCTGGCCAGGGCTGGAGGGCAAGTTGCCGCGCGCCATAGTGCTCCACTTCAAAAGAGGGCGACAGGAAAGAGCGGATGCACAAAGTCTGTACTCAGAGGGCTGCTCTGTTTTGAATGCTGTTTCCCAAGCCTGGCCCATTTCCTTTAGAAAACTCAGAAGGGAACACATATGATTTATTTTTTAATAATTCTATAATGGAATGACCATCTAGGGCTCCAAATTTTAATATTTTGAATGGGCAAATAAGAAGGAGGCGGGTGTAAGGAAGGAAGGAAGGAAGGAAGGAAAGACAGAAAGACGGTTCCCATGTCTCCTTTCAAATTCAACAAAGAAACAAGAGTGGGTTCTACCGCTCCCACACATGATCTAGTAGATCCAGAATTTTATGAAACATATATATCGATGTATTTACCTCCCTTCCCACATGTTAATTATTGTTTTTTAATACGGTGTTCATGTATCTAAATAATATTAAATGATATTTAAAAGCAAGGAACATAACTGTCACCCTAACCTATACCAAAGGTACAAATGGTTTACATTTTGAGCTAGAGGTAGAGCTGTATTTTTGAAACCTCAGACAAAAATAAACAGCAAGATACTTCTGTCTTCTTTTCCTCTGGATAATAAAACATTCATCAGCACTAAATGCAGTGGAAACAGCTCCTAGGAAAACAGTACACTGTCCAGCTGTCCATTAGCTGGGGTCTGTGGCCTGACTGCCAGGGCCTGAGTCTGGGGCCCTGAACTCACAAACTCTGACCTCACCTTACTCTCCTCTCTGAGACTGCATTGCCTTCTTTATAAATGCGGCTAAAGCTAATATCCACTTTGTAGGAGCCTGAGCATTAAGTAAAGTCAAGTCTGTAAAAGGGCCCAGCATAATACCTGCCATACAGTATTGGCTCAATAAATTTTTACCACTGTCGTTAGTAGCAAATCTTGAACTTCTGAGGTTTTATATGATGCCTGTCTCGGTGACTCACATGTCAGAAAATTGTCTGCAGTCAGAATCACCCGAGGCGCTACTCTGGGTCAGGATATCTCTGGTTCTTGAGTTCTGCCAGGCTTTTCTCCCTTGGAGGTACCACTCGGAATCAGTTTGAGAGAGAGCATTCATAGTTACTTCCCTCATTCTGTTCAGATCTTGGCTTAAATGTCACTTTCTCAAGGAGACCCTACCTGACCCTCTCTGCCAGTAGTCTGTCACATGACTCTGTTTTCATTCTCTGCATGGCACTGAGGCAGGATAGTTAGAAGCCAGGAAAATTCCTTGGCAAGTGGAATGGGGAAACTGAGAGAGACGGCTGAATAAACTGGTTGAGTAATATACGGCCAGGTAATCACAACATTCCAGACCTTGCTGGGGCAGACCTGACTTGGTCCCTCTTCGGTGACATTCTTTGAAGGTGAAACTGACCAGAGAATGATTTATATGCTCATGTTGATTCATCAGCATATGAAAGGACACACCTGGAAAGCTGATGAAGATTCTACTGTGACCCTCCCCTGGGAGCCCCCTTAAAATACTGCCTCTAGAAATCAGACTAAAAAAACCATGAAGACAAAGGACCCAGTGCATGCTTTGCTCTCTCTCTAGAGCATTCTGTGCTTTCTTTCTTCAGGTGTGTATGTTTGCTTTTTTTCTCCTAAGCTCTAAAGGTCCCCATGAGACTTGCAACCAGGGGAACAGCGGGCAGCGGCAGCTCGTCCTGGGCTAACTGCCTGAACCTGTCTCCATGGGCCCTTCTCTACCTGTGTAACTTGTTTCCTGAGTCCATGCAGTCCAGCTAGCTCACTTCTTCTGCCTCTGTGAGTTTCTTTCTAAAAGGCCAAGGCAGTTCTCTGAGAAGTCCTCTGGAATCTTCTTTTTGAGTGCACTTTTGCTTTGCATGCCAAACAAACTTCTTCTCACACTTGAGTTCTTGGCTCTGAATTCTTTCTTTGCCAAACTCAAGAACTGAGAGCTGACATTGCTGGTAACAGCACTTTCTATTTGTTTCTTTATCATCTGCCCTTTCCATCCTTCCTTCTACCCAGACCTTGTGTGTCTCCTTTTCTGCTCCATTTTTTAGTGCCTAAAACAGAACATGGTTTTGGTAAGTCCTAGAAAAATACATGTTGACTGAATGAATAGGTGCTTCCACAAGTGCATGGTGATTTGTGAGCATTGGTTTGTCTGGTAGCAATGGTGGATAGCAGTATCATAAAGGCCTAATCAGAAACTCACCCAGCACCGGAGCTAAAGTGAGTGATCTATGGCAAGGGTTTAATATGCCATCTTTAGGACCTGTTTCTGGGGACAAGTAGAAGAAAAGAAATATTACCATCCCATTTCTCACTACTTTCTAACCATACCGCCTCTCTTCCAGACTCTGAAAGGGACCACCATAGCCACAGCCATCCACTCTTTCTGGAACTGTCTCCCACGAGACCTTCAGAGGCTGCTGGTCCCTCCATCACTTGCATGTCCATTGCAGAGATGCTTCGCTGACCAACTGTGGTCTCATACCCTCTCTATTGTAAACTTTATTTCCTGGCATAGGTCCCTGATTGCCTCCTTCATAATAACTCTTGTCACAATTTGTAATCATTCAGTTTGTTTACTCTCTTTTATTCTATTTTTCCCATTAGAATATAAGTACCATGAGACGAGGTACAATTTTGTGTGGGTTGCCCTTGTACCCTCAGCATCTTATGTGATTCCTGGCACATAACTTGAGTTTTATAAATACATATAAATGGTAGAGGAGAGAAAGAGAACCAGGGGCAGAGGAAAGAAGTACTTGGAACAAACGTTTTTTATTAAGTTGCCCCTAATTCTAGTTAATATTCATTTACTGAGCAGTTATTTTTGACTGCAGGAGGAGAAGACAATGCATGCAGAAAGTCTGAGGAAAAAATATAAATGCCATATTTAGTAAATGCCCAGGACTGTGCTTCATTGTCATTGCCAGATCCTGAGAGAAAGAGCCACAGCTTCATTTCTTGACCCTTGATCCACAGCTCTTTTATCCTTTTGCCTAAGAACGACAGGAAGTGCCAGTGAATCACCTTTCCACTAACTGCTATTTCTCCTTTTCTTGCCACTGGCTCTGTTCACCCACTTCACAAGCCCAAAGTCAATCAAACTTTTATAAGCAAATCTTAAAAATGCAAAACTCACTTCCCACCAAACAACCCTAATTTAGCACAAACTTTAAATTTCAAAAGAAATTTGAACGTGCTTTGCTTTAAATGTCAGGACTGGATATTCAGATGGAATAATTAAGAGGGAGGAAACATTTCCTTCCAATAAAAAAAGATTGCTTGTGTCTGCAAAGCACTAAGAATATTCCCCTTTAAATACGCCTGCCTGTGTACATTCCTAACAGGTATCCTGATGATTGGCAGAAAGTATGACTTTTGGTCCTGCTTGCCAGGAAGACGGGGTACATGGGTACTGAAATTCAAAAGACAGACCTCACCTCTTAAAAGGGGCAACCATTAACTTGTGCCTCCTAATATGCCTGCAGTCTTCGGGTATCACTCCTCATTTTCACAATAACCTAGAAGCCTTGTTCCATGTGCATGGGGTCAGTGGATTCTTATATTCCATTCCATTATGTAAGTAAGCAGAACCTCAGTAGACACAATTCTGTATTGTTTAGGAAGAAATACGATTCAGGGGATTGTTTGTTTTTTTTTAAATCAAAGTTTAGAAATTCTCCTAAAACATATTAGGATTTTCCTGGTTTGGTGTTGAGAATGTGATCATTATGACTGTGAAAAACTATGATATACATTAAAGTATACAATATAATCTTCCAATTTATTGGTTAGAAATTAATCTCTAAAGATGCCAGAAAGCGAAAAAGCAGATATTCAGAAAGTATTTGTTCACAACACAATAATTTTCACACAACGCCCCATTTTCTCTCCGAGCCCATTTTCTGAAAGTCCCTCAATTTTTCTAATTTTATCAGGGAAGACTTCTCAGCGAGTTATTGAAATGTACTTAACATTCCTCTTTGACACTTATTTCTAATGTGTTTCTGCAAAGGGAGTAAGCTGGGTTTCTGCCAGGGTCAAAGAGACGTAAGCGGCTCCCACGGAGGTGGAGGACAGAGTCTAACTAAAGCTTAGGTTAAAACCATGAATCCTAAATTCATGAATACAAAGATTTTCCACACTGAAAAAATTTATCTTGGTTTTTGTGTCTGATCAGGAGACATGGTATTTATTGACTTCAACTATCTTTAAAGACTTATTGAAAGATATTCAAGGTTAAGTAATTGTACCCAAAACACGTGTCAATCATTTAGGGCATAAAAATAGAATTGATTTAGATCTTTCCTCTTATCCTTTCATTTTTCATTGTTTCACATTTACTATGTTTATTATGTTAGGAAAGTAAGATATATGTACAGTAAATGCTTTTGCTTTACAGGATGTGAGTGCTCAAATGATTACAACCTAGAGAGGTGCAATCAAATGTTTGGGAACATGAAAAAGAAAGTGGATGAAGTCACACATAAGGAAAGTCTCCTGAAAGCCCCGTTCCGCCTCAAAGAGGTTTCAAGTGGCAAGCTAGTGACATAATGGTCTGCTTCAGGACAAAGCCTAAGTAAATTTTTTTTAAAAAAAGAGATAACTGACTTTCCTGTATAAAAATATAAACTGTAAAGACAAAATACATAGGAGGTGCTGATTGTAAGGGTAAGAGTTTCCTGGGGACAGAGAACTCTACTTTAAAGATGTGACAAAGATATTTTAAATGGTGAATTGCTCCCTCCCCCATTTGCTCTGTTAAATCAGACACATGGATTTATCCAACAAAATGAATATTCTCTCTTAGTGATTATATCCTTAAGGGAATGATGCTAAATCCCTGTACCTGTGGATGATTCAGCTCTTTGAATAATGCTTTCCTCAACTAACACAGTTATTATGATAGGCGAGGTTATATAACAAAAAGTTTTAAAAGCAGTTGTAACCACCCTTGACATATTATAACTTACAAAGAAAACACTGCTGCCCTAGCTGGGTAGTTCAGTTGGTTAGTGTCATGCCAATATGCCCAGGTTGCGGGCTCAATCCCAGTTCAGGGCACATACAAGAATTAACCAATGAATGCATAAATAAGTGGAACAATAAACTGATCTCTCAGTCTCTCTCTCTCTCTCTCTCTCTCTCTCTATCTATCTATCTATCTATCTCTATCTTTCACTCTCTCTCTCTCTCATCAATAAATAAAAATTTAAAAGAAAAGAAAAAACACTGTTGATGATCAAACTGGTTGATTTTGTGGAATCTTTGCTGAGCTTACAGAAGAGTTTTTGCAATTACTTTTTACTTTCAAAAGTAAACTTTGGACAATTCCAAAAAACTGTTAAAATTCTCTATCTGGTGCTTTTTATTAATTGTCCAATCGTGACAGTCCATGTTTACCTAGCAATAATTATGTGCCAGTTACTGTTCTAAGTGACCCATGTTCTTTATTTTAATGCCACGACAACTCTATATAGGACTTGTGTACTCTTAGGTATCGTTATTGTCACCACTTTACAGAGTGATAAAAAGGCAGAGAGGGGCTAAGTGACTAACCCAAGTTCTCACAGACAGTAAGTCCTAGGGCAGGGATTTGAAACCAAAAAGTCTGGTTGCATAATCTTTGCTCTTAACTTCACTACACCAAACTGACTAATGAATAAGAATAAATCAAAGACAAGTTTAATGCTGACTCACATGCAGCATAAGTTAAAGATAAAAGGAAGAAACTGGTGTGGGCCAGAATAATGACGTTGGAATAGTCTCTGTGGAATTTTATGCAAACTGTGTTAGATATTTTTTGTCTTTTTGCAAAACAACGACAAAAATAGAACTGTTTACTAAATACTCCCCTTGCCTAGACTCATAGGAATTAGTTGCAATAAAGATAAGTGGGAATGTTAAGTCCATATTTCCGTAATAACTTTGCACTCAAAGCCAGTGAGCAGGGAAGGGCCTAAAAGGAAATTACAGGGCCGTAAGGAATAATGGTGATTAAGAGCAAGTCTCATCAATAACTACTTATTTTCACACACAGGTGCATGATGAGAGAAGTAGTTAATCACCTCCCCTGCCCTTTGCTACTTTCAGATTTTGTTTGCTTTGTTTCATGGCACTAACCAGACCCTAGTAACTAATGGCCCAGCGTGTTCTAAAGGTCTTCCCCAAACTCGGCACTGGCTTGGAACGCCCTCTCTGTGGCTCATATAACCCCGGGCTTTGCCTCTCAATTTCTTAGCAGAAGCTTTTGTCTCTATTGTGACTCCTTCCAGTCCCCCGGGCTTTGGTTTCACCCCTAGTTTGGCCCTTTATCTTCAGTCAGATGGATCACTCATCTAGTTTCACCATTACCGCTGTTACTAAGAGCTCGCTCCCTGCAAGCACTGGGCTAGGCACTCAGCACCCACTTATTCCTAATGCTGATCAACCACGCAGGGTGAAAAACCACTCTCCTTACTATCCTAATGTAGAGGGGAAGCCACAGAAGGTTTCTCTCTGGAAGTAACATTTAAGCTATAAGATTAAGTATAAGAAAGGTTTCAACTTGTGAAGATGAGGAACAAAACTACTCCAGGCAGAAGGCTGTGTGGCTGGAGAAAACTGCGTGAGGGCAGAGTGGCAGGGCATCTTGAAATAAACGACATGTGGGCCCTCCTAGGCCAGGCTAGATTTAACAATGTCGCCTTGGAGACATATCCGCCACTAAACTATGGACTCGGTAAAGTCATGGACTATGTTTCATTCACGTGGGCTTCTAGAGACTAGCATATCTGTTAACACTTAGTGTTGGCTTGAACAGTGGTTTTGCAATTGCCAGTGGTAACGGTGATTGAATTGCTGGCAGTACTGGCAGTAACTGTTGGTGATGGAATCCTTGGTAGTATTGTGGTGCACTTCATAGTGGTATCCCAGACAGAACTGTCAGTACTTTTGGTGGCAGAATTGTGGGTTGCACTGGTGGCAGCATTTGTATTCACTGCGGCAGGAGTACAGTAAATGTCTATTGACAGCCACTTCCTAAATGAAGTCCTGCAGTCATTTGCCATATGTGACAATCCACACCATCAAGAGGTAAATTAATAGCTAACATTGAAGGCTAGAATAGGAGGTGAAAGGCAATTGAAATAGCTCAGCTGGGTTTATTAACGTGCTTGCCCTGGGGCAGGGGGGTGGGGGGTGGCTGAGGATTCAGACAAAGCTGAGTTTCAGTAATTTACACTCCTTAATGAGAGAATTGTTAGCCTAATTCTTCCCATGCTTCTAAAACATGCTTGGGCTCTGGTGAAATATGGTCTAACCCTAGCCGAAGCCCCTAGATGGGATGTTGTCACCTGAGAATGCTTTCCCAACAGGGAACAGCTTCGCAGAGCTTAAAAACTGATTTCACAGTTTTGTTAGTCATTTGGGATTCATCCGGAAGAGCGAAGGGGCCAGGGGCAAAAGGCAGCTTCCTCTTTCATGAGAACGTTACCCACCAGTCCATCGGACTTGGATAAATCATAGGTTCCCTTAAAAAGGTGAAGCGCCTTCCTGTGAGATACTATTACGGGGATGAATAAGACATGGTCCCCGACATTTAGCAGCTATTAATGACACCATTTATTTAGCACCAGATACTTGTATTAGACTCATGATAGCTCTTATATTATTTAATGTAATGGAAATGTGACTACACCAATTTTAAACTTAGGAAATTGAGGCCTAAAGAAATAACTACCTTACTTATTGGAAAACCCCTGCATTGGCCATTAATCAGTGTTATCTCCCTTGCTCCTTGGATAAAGACACTGGAGGGTACATACTGTGACTTAGTGATATCCGTGAACCTTAAAGTTAAGAGCCAGGGACCACTGGAGAGAAGTCCATAGGAAAGGTCCACCCTGTCCTTAAGATCCATCCCTAGGAAAGGACGCAGGGTATGTCCTGAAGGATAGCCACTGACACATCGTGAAGGACAGAGGCTGTGGTTATGACACACTCCCTGAGCGGGTTATCATATTCTGACCAATGTTAACTGATAGAATGAGGCCGGGACCTAGCAGAGTCACTAAGCCTAAGTACACACGGTCAAACAATGGTTACTCCTGGAGTGGCTGATTCATTACTTAATCATTTTGTGTTTGCTCATAACACTTTGTCCAAAGAAATTTAAAACGAAACTCTACGTCAAGATAAGAGAAAACCATTTCCTAGCTCTGCCTATAATTTTCTTATGCCCTGAAACTCCACAGTCAGAAGGTTGTCCATTAAATCAAGACATTATCCTTTCGAGTAAGTTAGGAATTACTAGACATGGTATACCTTAGAGCTGGGGTCCCCAACCTTTTAGGCACCAGGGACCAGGTTTGTGGAAGACAATTTCTCCACAGACTGGGGTTGGGGGATGTTTTCAGGATGGATGGGGTCCTCTGCCTTAGAGTGAATCAAGTTGCCTTTCCCTGTTTTCAGAGAGATTATGATTACTAAAGTTGGGAGTGGTGGTAGAATTAAATAAAGGAGAGAAAGATTTGAAAGACAAAGGCTAGAGGTGAGTCCTGTCAACTTAAAAATTAAAATTCTAAAAGCTCAGGATTTACCTAAGTATGTATCCAATAGAAGTACGTACACATTCACCAAAGATGTGTGCTAGAATGTTGACAGAGTGTTGCTGGCAGTTAGTTAACACTGTAATTGTCAAAATTCACACCAAATAACTTTTGTATATCCACACAAATAAACACTATAACCCATGACGGTAAACTAATCATTGCCACACGAAATAACATGGATGAATCTTGCAGACGTAAACGTTAGTGAAAGACGCTATGCACGGGACTTCACATCGGGGGATTCTATCTGACCAAACATAAGAGCAGGTGAACCTAAGCAAATGCTGTTAGAAATCAGGTTACTGGTTCCTCTCTTGGGGACAGGGGGACAGGGCAATCAGTGACAGAAGGGGCCCATGGGAGGGCATTTGTGGTGCTGCTTACATGAGTGTGTTCAGTTTGTGAGAATTCACTGAGCAGCACATTAATGACGTGGCCATTTTTCCATATGCATAATTTGCCCTCCAAACAAAATGGAGAAAGGAGGAAAAAACAGTGACTTTGCATCACAAGTCTAGCATTAAAGTTAGTTTCCTAGCAGGGTATATAATCACTTCACCTCTCTTAAGTCTCGAGTACTTTGTCTATAAAATAGGAATGGTACTTATCACCTATCGCACTGGGTTAAATGAGATTAAAAATTGTGACATGCTTTATAAATTATAAATGTCTGGTCAACGGTTAATTATTTGCATTAGTGGTTTGCAACCAAATTAGCTGTGAGTGAGATTCACTTCAGGGGACTATAATGACAACTAAATATGGTCCCTAGTCCCATGACCCTGAAGATTCTGGTTCACTAGGTACGAAGCCAACATGTCTCTAATTTCAGAAGTCTTGCAGGTGATGCCACCACAGTTTGGGACCTCTGAGTTAGAAAATATCTCCTGATTTTATTTTATTGGTTTTTTAAATTAATTTAAATTTTTTTAACAGTCTACGTTCAATATTGTTTGGTATTAGTTTCAGTGTACAACATAGAGGTTAGACAGTCACTATCAGTGCTTTGCAAAGTGTTCTCCCTGATATTTCCAGTAACCCAGCCGGCACCATACACAGCTATTACATGTACCTCCTTATTTTAAAAGTGAATATTCCATTTCAGGCTCATTTCTGGGATCTGTGTTATTTGTCTACATTTTGCCAATCAATCACAAGTTGCGCAGACACAACGAATTTTCAGAAAGTCTAACGTAGCTGGAACAACAGCTACCTTAAGAGTGAGCAAGGAGTTTGATGAGCAAACATGTAACCCGTATTAGACCAGGCACCCTGAAGCGAAATCCTTTCTCCTTTGTGAAAAACCCACAAATGAATTAGAAGTTTTGAACAGCTTCATAGCAACAACCAAAGCCCAAACAGGGGCCACTGCACAGTGGCGCCAGGAACCATGATTCAGTTTGTGCTTCGGGGCTGTTTTTCCTCTATTTATGAGATGAAAACCAACTGTTAGAACAGTTTTTGATAACAGCTCTTCTGACGTCCTTTTTTGTGTGTTTTAACAGCCTGTTGTTTCAACACCAGGCGTCTTTAGGCATATAAAATCACTGGACTTCCAGAAGTACATCAATCCCCATCAATAAGTAAGTAAAGTGCATAAAATCGGAATGTTTTGAGGTTTCTCTTTGCATCCCTATGACATTCAAATTGCTTCATTCCTCTTGCCGTGATTTCTAATTTTCTCCTTAGATGAATTCATTACACACAAGAAAGGGCTCATAGCAAGGCAATCCAACATTGGCATGTTGTATGTGTTTATGTTGTCCCAACAGTAAATACTAAATAAATAGTTGCGGAATGTAACGTATTACTCATTCCGGGACTAGTTGTTTTCTATAGCCAAAGACCATAAATTTTCAGTGGTCTAGTTGTTAAAACGTGGTTAAAAGTAACAACTCTTCCTTGAATATATAAAGCTATATTTGTGTGAGGTTTTTATAGCCAACATGTAGTGCGGTAGTGGATTATATCTGAATTGAATTTTTAATGCTGCTCTGAGCTGGTGTGTGTTAACTGTTGCCTTTAGTTCCTGTTTTAGAGCTCTGGCTGGTGTTATTCATAGCCCCAAAGGGATCTATTCTAGTAGCATCCTACACCTTTATCATAGATATATGGCTGGATGAGTTAGTCAAATTGGTGATGATTTAAATTAATTTTTTTTAAATGAAACAATGAAAAGTCACTTATTAATTTCTTAGAAACTTACTTACATTTAACTAGGTATAGTTCCTAAATTCCCAGCTATCTTTAAAAAAAAACCCCACAAAAATAGTAGGTGCATCCTTTGTGACTAACACCATCTGAAGAAAAACAAATTACAAAGAAGTAACTGAGTAATAATATTGGGACAATATGGAATTTTCCATTTTCAGCACCACATGTCATCCAAGGAACAGTGCAGAGAATTACAGAATATTCAATGGCAAACTTAAAAATTCATATTCTGATTAGTGTTATTTTATCACTTATAAATAATTTAAGTTAGATTTTAATAGTGCCCTGTTATTTGACATTGTTTAGGTATGAGCTCTTCCAGCCAACTCTGGGGTTTGGTTTGGTTATAGGGACTTGTTTTGTTTTCCCCAAAGAAAACATTAACTTTTCCCTTTTACACAGCAGCACTGAAACCACTCTGCAACTCAGGGCAGACAGCACGCTGATCCCTCAGTACCGAACTCTTCCCTAAGGGCTGCTCCTTGAAGTCAGGTGGGCGGACCCCTGCCAGAGGTGCTGTTTCCTCTTCCTCCCCGGCCTGTTACCTCTGCAGCTGCCTCTCACTGTCCTCTGTGCCTCTAATCCATGTTTTCTCATCTCTTCTCGCTGCTCCTTCCCCTGACCTCTTCCTCTTGCTTCCCGTATGGGTAGAGGATCTTTTCCATCCACTGTGGGACCACTGCTTTTTTCCCCCATTTCTAAACTAGAAAATGAGTGTGTTGGAGAATTTAGTGGACCTCCTTTGATACGGATGTCTTGCTAAACTTAATAGCCCCCTGCCTACCCCCCTTTTTTTTTGTTTTAGTGAATGATTAATCTTAATTAAACCAAGATTTAGGAAGATGAGGTCATTTTTGGTCAAATTGGAACAGACAAGTGATTCCGACACTTCTTTTTCTCCAGACACAAGGAGGGAGGATAAAACTCTCAAAGGGCAGCTGGAGTACAGATTTAACAGTGCTGTGAACAAGAATTGCCTTAGAACCACTTTATCAGCACAGTGCAGTGGTGGGAGTCTGAGCCACTAAGAGTCACACTTTCTAAATTCAAGCCCAGCTCTACCATTTATTAGCTGCGTAACCAGGGCAACCTCTCCAGGTCTTGGTATTAAGGATAATAATAATCCTGTTTCATAGGACCACTGTTAGCATTACATAAATTCATACATTTAAGACACTTAGAATAGGGCCTGCCAAAACATAAGTGCTCAAATATTAAGTTATTATTAATACCTTTTGTATTTCATTACACTAGTGGGAGTGAGATGGTGATACAGTCCTGAAAGCGAAAATTGTGATAAGAAAAAAGTGATCGCAGTAACTATTTGTCTTAAGAACAAAATGGCCTGTAACATGTGCCTCCAGATTAGCAGTGGTTAAAGACCCTTGTCCTGACCTCCTCCCAATGGTAGTCATCCATCAACATTCAATGAAGTGCAGATTAATTGATCGATTGATTATGTCATACCTCCCACCTTTTATTACAGCACCCTAACTTTGCTTAATAATAAATTCCATGGTGCCCTCTTTGAATCACGTGAGCATCCCTAGAGAAATGATGGAATGGTGGGTGTGGAGGAAGACTGTGCAGTCTGTACCAGTGAAGCTTTGCCAGTTCCACCAGAAATCCAGGGCTCTGGGTGTCTCCAAACAAGTGTGCTCACTCTGACTCATGCCAAGCCCTTCCGGACTGTCTCACTGCCTCCTTACAACTGTCCTATGCAATAGAGTCTGTAATTTTCTCCCTTTTATATAAGAGCACTCATATTTGCCTGGCATTTTATATTGCTGATAAAAAAAAATGATCCAGGCAGATATAATCATTACCTCTCTAGAATTTACAACCTTATGAAAAGGATAGACATTTAATGCTATTAACAAAACAATTTACTTGAAATGGTGATACATATGTTGCAGGAATGGTATGAGATGCTATGAGTTCACTTATCAGAGGGATCTGGTTCTTGAAACCAGACAAAAACAGGTGATGGTCAGGGCTCACCGGGGTGCATCCAAGAAAAAGGACTTCTGTTTTCAACGAACCTGGGGTAGGATGTAGCATGGTGCATTCTAGGATAAGAAAAACCTGGCTTGTCAGAAATCAGAAGAGAGAGAAGCAGGAGAGTGGGAGAGGTGAATGTGAGTGAGGCCAGTTGGGGCTCAATAACGTAGGTCCTGTGACCATGTCAGATATTTTTGACTAGATTCAAAATATAATGAAGAGCCATTGAAATAGTTTAATCGTGGAAATAACATGCCCATATTTGTTTATGCCCTGGCTGTATTATATAGATTGGATCTCTCTTTCTCTTCCACTTAAGTCTCCAGACTCTTTTTTGTGATGTTTTGGTATAAAGCTGTAGAGAGAACATTTTAAAAATCTATGCTTTACTTTTAAAATAATGGAACAATGTGCCTTTCAGATATATTTCATTTTTGAAAGAATATTTACAATCCCCAAGAAAAGACAGTAAAGTTGTTGACTACGGACATAGGAATTTGGGGATAAGAAAATTTTTTTCCCTTTTGCCAACTTCTTAGTATTCCAGGAATATTGATAAGACAGCAAGAGAATCGTGTGCCTTTAAAAGCAAGGCTCAAATTTACGTAACTTAATCAGCCACAAGCTCTTTAACTTCACATTCTGTTCTTCTAGCCCAAGTGTCAAAGTTTTTTTTCCTTGCTCTAAAAATCTTCAAAGAGTAAACAGGTTTATGTAACTCAGAGAAGTTCTTAAAACTTTATTCTAGTCATAATTCAGTGTTATTTTAACTCATTTAGACATAAGTTCTAAGCAACGCACTGCAGTTTGAAATATGAAAGTGAAAAAGACATATTTTCTGTCTTTTAGAGTTTGGAGGGCAAGAAAATTTTAAACCATGAGAGGTAGAGAGAGAGAGAGAGAGAGAGAGAAACTGAAAGCTCCTTAGCATGGAAAATTGCTTCCAATAATCAAGCTAGAATTCTTTTGAGATCAGAAACATATATTTCATTATTATTTTGTCCCATAAGCTACAATGTAGATATTAAATCAACATTTTATCATTAATCCTTCCATTTTCTGATAGTAAACATTGTTTTAAATAGTGGGGAAAAAAATCTGAAGATGATATTTCAAATGCAAAACTATCAATAATTTTTATCATTTCTGAACATATGGGTTAAAAAATTAACACTAAGGGGATTTGCTGATAGGTCATGCAGAAAAGTCAGGCTGAAAAATAATTGGAAAAATTGGAGGCATCTCAATTACAAAAAAAAAAAAAAGGCAACAGTGGGATTAGGAAACCAGAGTATCCTAGGTAACAACCCCAATGTACCCACTGAGTGTAGTGCTAGCTTGACTGGCTGAGTCATTTCCTAAAAGAGTAGCCATCACTTTGCCTTCACTTTGACCAGGAAGAGGCCTTGACACTTGCTAAAGGCAAATGCAGTGTCAATCCATAAACCTGGAGTAGACTTGGCACCTTGCCCCGAAACTGCCATAGCTTTTGTGAAGAGAGCCATATGGGCCATCGAGACACAGACTTTTGCACATTTGACTCGCTAATGCGATTTCATTACTTTTAAGTCATTCTTCAAACTTTTCCATATCTATGCTTTCCACATACTCATTTGTAAAAATGGCATCTAAAGTCTTGATTTCTGACCCCATGTTTAGTCTCTCCAATACTGAAAATATTGTTACTCTAGAAATCATCCTTACCTTCCTACAACAGTCATGCATCCCTTAAAAATGGGGATACATTCTAAGAACTGTGTGGTTAGGTGATTTCAACATTGCGTTCACATCAGAGTGCTCTTACACACACGTAGATGTATAGCCTACTACGCGCCCAGGCTATATGGGATTGCCTATGGCCCCTGGGTGACAAACCCATGGAGTACATGACTACGAAACAAGATTAAATCGAGCACAAGAGACTTGTCAACATGAGATTCATGAGGCTGCTGCCGGCATAACATGGCACACTGTTTTACAGCAAACTGTTTTTTAATAAGCAGAAAGGCACACTCTAAAATGACAATAAATAGTACTGTATAGTAAATACACAAACCAGTAACATAGTCATTCATTGTCACTGAGTGTTATGAACTGCACGTCATCGTACATGCTACACGTCCAGGTAACAGGCAGCACAGCAGGCTTGTTTACCATGGCGTCACCACAAACAGGTGAGTAAATGCAGTGTTCTATGACCTTATGATGGCTACAAGGTCACTAGGCATTAGGAAATTTTTGGCTCCATTATGATCTTGTGGCACTCTCTCACATATGAGGTCTGTCATTGAACAAAAGGCTAAGTCAAGGAACACGTATAAAGGACCTATGGAAAAGGACAATGAGGGGAGAACTGAATGTGGTAGGGGGGTGGTCAGGGCAGGGGAGAGCAATGGGGGGGCGGAATGGGGACAACTGTAGTTGAACAGCAATAAAATATTTTTTAAAAAACATTGTAATGGGACACATGACTATTCCAATACTGCCCTTCTCAATTAAACTATATTATTTTTTCTGCCATGTTTCTGTTTTATGTGTTCTCTTTTGCATGTACTTCTGATCAGTTAGTGGATGCTTCATATTCAAATCCACTTAAAACCCTGAGTTTTCTATGCACCATTTAAAAAGCTTGCATAAATGCCATTTATCATCTGCATAACAGTCCATCTTATGAGTATACTATGATTAAGTAGCATATTTCTTCAGTATTCAACATTTAAGCTATGCCTACACTTATGCTATAAATAATGCTGAGATGAAAATCATTTCTCATAAGTTCCTCATCTGCATTTCATGCTACTTTCAAGACAGAATTCAGAAGAGAGGTTCAAAGAATAGGGATATGTTCAAGGTTATTAGGACATACCGCCAAGTGCTTTCGCCATAAGTTATAAAACTTTTTTGTTGAAAGCTTCTTATAGTACAATGTTATTTAAATGCTTGGGATACAATTTAACATATAGTGTGCTCTTTACTTTTGGGGTACCAGGAGGAGGTGCAGTAGGGGGTCTGCTGGGACAGGACTAACTTATCAATGTCTTGTTTAGAGTTGCCCAAGCATGGTGGAAGTGCAAAGGAGGCCCATTTTAGTTGGTTTTGTTATTTTCATTGACCTTTCAACAGACAATGCAACACCCATTATGCCTACATATTTGGCAAGCCACTGCTCTTAATTATGTACACTTATATACATAAAGAAAGAGAAATATATCAAATTGTGGACATTGGCAATGTATTTACTTATTTATTCACCATGTTTATGGTGCACTTGTCATATGTGCATGTTCCATTAAGAGCTGGAGAGAAAACCCTGAACAACATTCATGCTTTTAAGCAGCGAAGTGTGGCTGACGTGAGGAGTAATTTTTTAATTTTCTTCTACATCATTGCTATGCCCAAATCTGTAAAAATGAACAAATTACTTTTGTCATCAGAACAGTGATAACTATTTTTATTATTAAAAGTTAAAACTGGTAAAATGAAATCTAATGGTAATCATGCTTTACTCTCATAAGCTGGATCCAATACTCCATCAAAAAGGATTTTTTTTTTTAACAAAAGGGACCATTGGCAGGGCTCAAAGAGAGAGAACATAAAAAAGCACAAATTGAAGAATGTGGGTTGACAAATCCTAGTAAGCCCTCCTCGTCCCTCTTCGCTTCCCTGAGCCCACGGATCTGCCCAAAGACATACCTCCAAAGTCTCATGGAAGGCCTTAGATACAACAACCCCAAATACCTCACACATGTTACAGAACCACCATTGGAACAGGATTTTGGAGGACATTACAGTTCATGCCTGGGTTGTTACTAAGATGCCAGATAAATTACTTGAAACTCTTGAAATGCTTATAGAGCACATGCTTACACAGGAGCCTGGGCACAAGGATGAGATGGAGATTCTCTGAGAAGTCTAAGATAGAAAAAACTAGAAGAAATGCTGAGTGCTCAGGTGGCACCATAAGGATGTGGGGTTGGACCTTTACAGACAGAGTGTTCCCCTTGCCCGGCAGAGGACCCCATCAGCTGTTTTTTTAGCTCACAAATACTTTGAGTGCCTCAGCTAAGTTAGGAACAGAGAGTGATCCTGGGCAAATACAAGTGTATTATTGATAAAGTTTTGCCCCCAGAGCCCTTAGAGTTAATAAAATTCAATACAACAAGGAAACAAAGCAAAAAAAAATACATATTTTCCAGTCTGCTACGATAGATCAGAACACAGATGTCCGAGACCGAATAAGGAATGACATGTAAGGTGGGGTAAGCATAGAAAGCGTGTCTGGGAAAGTGACATTCCTGCTGAATCCCAGAGAATACGGAGCCAGACACCACAGAGTGAAAGGAGGGGGTTGCAGGTCGAGCAAATGGCAAGGAAGAGGCCTTCATGAAGCAGGGCAGATGTCATGTGAAACCCCAAGAGAAGAGTTGGGAACAAGTGGGAGAATGGTAGAAGATAGCTTTGGAAAGGTGGGCAGCGAACCAAGCAGAGAGCTATCTGGAGACCAGACAACAGAATGATGTGGTGGGGGCTTGGAAGGATTGGGACAGGTTAGATCAGAAGAGACATGATACAAGTAGGGCTGTTATGAATTCAGCCACACATGGGAAGTCACCAGATCTTCCTTTGGAAAGAAAGGACACCAAAAAGTGTCCCATGATTTGTGTCTTCCTTAATTTCTTTCTTCAGTGTTGTGTAGTTTTCTGAGTACAGGTCTTTTACCTCCTTGGTTAAGTTTATTCCTAAGTACTTTATTTATTTATTTTTTTTGCTAGAGTAAATGGGATTTTTTCCCTTATTTCTGCTTCTGATATTTCATTGAGGCTGTACAAAAATGCCTTCAATTTCTAAATATTGATTTTGTATCCTGTTATTTTGCCAAATTCACTTGTTATATCAAGTAGGTTTTTGGTGGAGTCTATAGGGTTTTCTATGTACACTATCAGGTCATCTGCAAACAGTGACAGTTTTACTTCCTCCTTTCCAATTTGGATGCCTTTTATTTCTTTTTCTTGTCTGATGGCTATGGCTAGGACTTCTAAGACTATGTTGAGTAGAAGTGGTAAAAACGGGCATCCTTGTCTTGTTCTCAATCTTAGTGGGAAAGCTTTTAGTTTTTGCCTATTGAGTATGATGTTGGAAGCATATACCATGTTCATAGATTGGAAGAATTAACATCATCAAAATGTCCATACTACCCAAGGCAATTTATAGATTCAATGCAATCCCTATTAAAATACCAATGACATATTTCACAGATACAGAAAAAACACTTCAAAAATTTATATGGAACCATAAATGACCCCAAATAGCTGCAGCAATTTTGAGAAAGAAGAACAAAGTAGGAGGGATCACAGTACCTGATATCAAACTATATTAGAAGGCCACTGTAATCAAAACAGTCTGGTACTGGCATAAGAACAGACATATAGATCAATGGAACAGAATAGAGAGCTCAGAAATAAACCCATGTTTCTATGGTCAATTAATATTCAGCAAAGGGGGCAGAAGCATAAAATGGTGTAAAAATAGCCTCCTCAACAAATGGTGTGGGGATATCTAGACAACACATGCAAAAAAATGAAATTCGACCACTAACTTATATAAGTCATGATATCATAAAAGCCCTAGAGGTGAACATAGGCAGGAAAATCTCAGATATTCCACACAGCAATATTTTCACTGATAAGTCCCTTTGAGCAAGGGACATAAAGGAAAAAATAAACAAATGGGACTTCACCAAAATAAGAAGCTTCTGCACAGCTAAAGAAAACATCAGCAAAATGAAAAGGGAACCAACTGTATGGGATAAGATATTTGTCAATGATACCTCGGACAAGGGTCTGGTCTCCAAAATATATAAAGAACTCATATAACTCCACTCCAGGAAGACAAACAATCTGATTAAAAAATGAGCAAAGGACCTGAACAGACACTTCTCCAAGGAGGACATACAGAGGGCCGAGACATATGAAAGGATGCTCAGTATCACTAGCCATCAGAAAGATGCAAACTAAAACCACAATGAGATACCACTTCACATCAGCCAGAATGGCCATCATAAACAAATCAACAAACAAGTGCTGGTGAGAATGTAGAGAAAAGGGAACCCTAGTACACTGTTGGCAGGAATGCAGCCACTGTGGAAAAAAGTTTGGAATTTCCTCAAAAAACTAAAAATGGAACTTCCTTTTGACCCAGCAATTCCACTGCTGGGATTATACCCTAAGAACCCTGAAACACCAATTCGAAAGAACCTATGCACGCCAATGTTCATAGCAGCACAATTTACAATGGTCAAGAATTGGAAGCAGCCTAAGTGCCCAACAGTAAATGAGTGGATCGAAAATCCGTGATACATTTTTACCCAATGCAATACTACACAGCTGAAAGAAAAAAAGAGCTACTACTCTTTGAGCCAGCATGGATGGAACTGGAGAGCATTATGCTAAGTGAAATGAGCCAAGCAGTGAATGATACCATATGATCTCACCTATAAGTGGGACCTAATCAACAAAACAAACAAGCAAGCAAAATATAACCAGCAATACTGAAATAAAAAACAAACTGACGGTAACCAGAGGGGAGAGGGAGGGGGATAATGGGGGGAAATAAGGAGAAGGGTCATCAAGGAACATGCATAAAGGACCCATCGACAAAGCCAAATGGGGGAAGGATTGAGGGTGGGAGGTGGGAGTGGGTGGGGCTGGGGAAAATTGTGGCAGGAAAATGTTGACAAAAACAAAACAAAACAAATAGACGGGGGAGGTTAAGAATAGTATAGGAAATTGAGAAGCCAAAGATCTGATATGTACAACCAATAAACATGAACTAAGAGGGGTGGGGATGATGGAATGGGGTGCAGGGTGGATGGGATAAAGCGGAGAAAAAAATAGGACAACTGTAATAGCATAATCAATAAAACGTACCAAAAAAAGAAAGTGTCACATGAAACCCATAGTAACATCACTGCTGCAGTGCATCTTTGGGACATCTTAGGTACCAGGAACTGAGGGGCAGGGAATGAACTGGACCGCCTGCCTATTACTGCATATAATGGCTAAGCAAAATGATGAAGTATGGTTACCATGTAAACCAGAGGGGTAATTTTATTCAGGTCCTACTTTATCACATAGGTACCGGAGCTAGCAACTAATACCCTCCGGAGAGGAAAGAAGTCAAATTGAACTCAGTGTTTCTAATCTCTGATTATGTCTATAACATGCACAGTATGTTTAAATCTGACAGAACTATGGAATAATGGTTCATTTCTTTATTCCTTCTGAAGTCTCTGCCTCTCAACTTAAAAGAAGGTTGTTTTGATAACTGGTAAGTAGGACGCAGAAGGAACACTCCCCCTCCCCCTTTGGACAGACTAGGTCTAAAAATAAAATAATAAATAACTAAAATTCGAGTCCATCTTAAGCAAAAAGAAATTATAATGAAATATTACTGATCATGTGGAAAAATTGCCTTTGTTGCTACACTAACTCTGCTACCATTAAGATTAGTATAGAAAAGATTGAATGTTGTCACTTCAATATTAATTGGTCTTTCAGAGCTCAAACAGAAATGGCTATTTAGAATCAATTTGGGAAGACTGCAGACACTGATTTTTTTTTAAACAGTCCCATGAAAAGGGAAAAAATGAGTGCTGAGAGGCTTAAGAACATTATTAAACTCATTTATTATTCTTTTTTTAACGTAGAGTAAATTATAGAAATCTTACCAAATCAACAGAGTAAAAGATAATAGGCCATAATGAGATATGCAATTTATTTTTTAAATGGGAAAAGAGCTATTGAATCATAAAAGGCAGACCCATTAGGAAGTTGTGTAAATGTTTCTCTTTCAAGTAATATAAATTCCTTATCACCCTAATGTCTATGCCCCAACAGTTTTATTCATTATCATAAATTCCAAAAGTCTCATTCTTTCATAATACATTTCAAACAAAGCCATTTTATTTTCATTTCAACAATTAGACAATTTTATAGTCTGGTCTCTTCAAAATATATTCGGCAGTCTGTTAGAATAAATGTGACTTGCTTAGTGGTTAACAAAATAGTGATTATTAAGTTCACTCTGAAGTCTGCTGTCACTGCTATTGTGTCACTATAACACCTTAAGGAATTACAGTGTCTAGGGCTGGAAACAGAGAAGGCCACAAATGTTCCGCAGTTTAAAACGCCTTCTATACTTTTGAAACAATCTTATCATAAAAATTTTGCACTAAGAAGGAACAGAAAAAAAACCCCTCAATCCCTTCCCTAGCTTTAGCTCTTCCCAAGAAAACAGACTCACACCCTAATTAGCCTTTGGGTTTTGGTATGGCATGTCTGGATTCAAATCCTTGCTCCTCCATTTACCACAATGATGTACTTGAGTAAGTCATTAAAAAATTTCTCTGCCTCAGCTTTCTAGTCAGGAAAATGGACAAAATGAGACCCTAACAGAACCTTTTACTATGTAACATAATCTAGTGCCATGATAACGTAAAGTAGATATTGCACAAATATTAATTTTGCTTTCCTTAGAAGTGATTTGGCACAGGTTTTCAAAATCTGGATCACTGAACCGTGTCTCACCGATATCCTTTCAAGACAAATAGTCTTAGTCCATTTAGGGTGCTATAATAAACTGGCACAGTCTGGGTGGCTTGTAACAGTGGAATTTACTTCTCACACTTCTGGAGGCTGGAGAGTCCAAGATCAGGGTGCCAGCATGGTTATGGGAGGTGATTAGGTCATGAGGGTGGAGTTATCATGAATGGGACTTTTTCTCTTAGAAAAGAGACCAGGAACGTGCATATAAAGGACCCATCGGCAAGGACAATGGAAGAAGGGGATTGAATATGTGTGTGTGGGGGTCGGGGGGTGTTGGGCAAGTGCAGGGGAGAGCAATGGGGGGAAAATGGGGACAAATGTAATTGAACAATAAAAAAATTTTTTAAAACAGAAAAGAGGCCCTAGAGAACCCCACCCCTTCCACCACATGAAGACACAGGGAGAAGACAGCCGCCTATGGACAGGGGCAGATCTTCCCCAGACACTGAGGCTGCCAGCATCGTGAGCCTGGGCTCCCCAGCCTGCAGAACTCTAGGAAATGTTTGTTGTTCCAGTTACACAGTCTACGATATTTCTGTTATAGCAGCCCGATGGACTAAGACAGCACTGTCCTGATATTTTTGGAAAGCTAAAAAAGTATCGCTTAAGATTGTACAATTGTGGAAATATTTGTTATTATTTTATGGATTACATATATTTTTAAAAGCACAGAAAACTATAAATCATAAAAAATAGTTCTGTATCTACCCCCAACTTAAGTTAAAAACCAAAAGCTGTACATTGTTACAGCCACCTACACACCCGCTCTGGTCTGTCTGAAGGTGGTGGGCACCATGCCTCTGTGCCCCCTCTTCCATTTGCCAGTAATGGATCTACCCCAAAACAATGAAATAGTATTGTTTGCAATATGCTACATTTCATGAAAAAGGCACCCTTTTCTGTATACTTCTAAAACTGGCTTTTCTAACACACCATAATGGTTTTAAAATTTTCTTAAAGGCTTTGATCCATGAAGTTCTGGTTTCTCCCAATGCTTGAATATACCACTGTCCCTATATCTGCTCTCCTCTTGACAGACATTTCTCAGTCTCTGTTATGTCGTGCCCAATTTTAAGAGTGATGTCAGAGATTTTACTTAAGAATGGACCTTCTTGGTCATGGGCCGAGAGCATCTTCGGCCTCATCCTATGATGCTAAATTCTTCTGAAAGTGATATACCAATTTATCCTGCAAGCAGCAGTGTTTAAGTGTTTCTATTTCCCCAATAGGATTGTAAACATTTGTTGATGTCATGCATAGGAAGTAGGCATTTTCTCTTTAGTGTAATAACGCTCTCCGTAGACAATAATAAGGCTTTTAAATGTAACTCCCTCACAGTCACAGTAGAAAAAAGGGAATAAGTCTGTCATGATAGAAACTAAGATAAAAGTAATAAATAAGAAAAGGAAATCCTTTCCGAAACATACACCTGGTTTAAGTTGTATCTAGTATATGTTTGGAGTGTTGGCAAAAACACTGAATTGACTACATGTGGGCTTAAGTGTCAGTCCAAATCTAGAGCAAAAGTTTTCTTGCCCATTAAACAGGCAGTTAAATTACTCTTTCCAAGGCTGTTTCGTGCTCTGAAAGTCTTTCCCGTACTAAGAATAAAAGGAAGCCAAAAATAGATGGGCAATTCTCTTCCTCTAATGCCTCGTTTCTTCAGGATGGATGAACACTTGCATACACAGTCCTGTGTCCCTGGGGTGACTCTGTTGCAGTCCCCTGTGATGTCTCCCCCAAGCAGGAGCTAGTTCATGCTTCCCACACTCCCCAGCTCCAGTGGTCCTGGCCTTTTGCCCTTCCTCTTATTGCACGGTTTCCTCATGCTGTTCCCTCTGCCTAGAACACCCCTCCGTCCTGCTGGGCCCTGGCTAATGTGCACCCTCCTTCAGCTCTCAGCTCACCTCTTTAAGGAGTCCTGCCCTGAGCACCCCAACAAGAGCCCACTCCCCTGGGATAGCTTCCAGGGGAGCACACCTCTCATTCTAGTGGAGCCAAGTCTCCATCATGAGGCAATCAATGAGTGTCGACATTCAACAATATAAAATGTGGGATAACCTTATATAAAGTTAGTGGGAAAAGCAATATGTTGTAGTTTCTCTGTATAGCCACAGAATGCAGCAAAATGAATGGTGACATGTGCCTAGTATACGATGGACTGAACTTAAAGTCCCAAATGACACGGTCATATCCGAACCAGGTTCTCTCCAAGACATCAAGAAATGAGCACTGAGAATGGAGAAGGAAGACTAGGCAAGGCATGGAATTCCATTGTTTCAGACCCAACTCCATTTATGTCCAAGGTTGTGTATTGTGGGGTAAGTATTCTTGAGTTACATTCCACATAAACTCTAGTGTACGTGACATGACATTGGGGTCCACCTCCCTACCTGGACCCTAAACTTCCTGAGGGCAGAATTCTGTGTAACATAGGGTCGATGCTCAGTAATTATTTGCTGGAAAAAATGAAAAGAAAAAAGGATCATAAAAGTACTTTATGACTGGAAAAGAAAAAGAGATTAGGACACTACAGAAGTGAAATAGTTTTTTGTTAAATTTAGAATAAGCTCCAAAGTCCTTGCTGAGCCCTGTAAGGCACTGAATGATACTTCCTCAATGGCCTTGGATCTCCCTAACCCATGCTGGCCACCCTCCAAATAAATTTCTCTAAGTTCCGAAGGCACCCGAAACTTCTCCCTTTACCTAGATTTTTCTTTCCTTAGGTTTTCACTAGGCTCCTTCTCATCTTTCTCTCCTCAGCTTTAACATCATCATCTCCTGAGAGAAACCCCATCCGAACAGCCTTTCTCTAGCCAGTCCCATCCCTACCACATCCAGTTACTCTCCGCTGCTTGTTTACTTCATTGTCCCCCTCCTGGGCTGAAAGGGTGTTATTCTTCATTTGTTTTGTCTTTATTCACACACCGAATGTCTCCTCCAGGGAAGCTGCATGAAGGCTGACCTCACTGTACTCCCAGCCCTCATTACAGTGTCTACCCCAGGGCAGGTATTCATTCGCTATTTGGTGAGTAGAGACATAAAGATGACTCCACCCTGAAAGCATACACCAGGGGGCAAGAGGGAGTACAGAGCCCGCAGGAAAACTCAGAGGAACTATGTCCCACTCTGATATACCACTCGCACCCTGACCCCTCCCACCCAGGAGGGGGAGGTGAGGGGAAGATGTGAAGTCCAATCTTCCCCCCCAAACAGCAAAGCAGTCCTCAGTGTCAAGGCCAATGTTGTCTGCCAAGCCTAGATGACATCAATTTAATACTACACTCAAACAAAAAATAACTTTTAAAGAGTTGCATACATAAAAGCGCTTTATTTCAAATGGCTTAAGTAATTTCTCATGAAAATCTGGAACTCTTCAAGACCATCCAAAAATAAAGCCAAGGCAGACTGAGTGCTTCTACCAGTCAGGTCTCCTGGTCTCATCAAAGAATTAAGTATGTCTAGTTTAGGAGCAGTCTCTGAAGCCCCAGAGATTCCCCCAAAATTCATTCTGAAATTACACATTTTATTTCTAAAAACAGCTATGATTAAGAATGACATCGACAGATGCCTGTTCTTCAGTAAAGCTGCAATTGGAAAAAATCAAAGCTATAAGGAACTAAATTATGTAAGGGAGGCTTTTCATTACTCTTTAATCTAGCTCACTCTGAGTTAAGAGGCAAATGAAATTTGATTATTCAGACAGTTACATTACAGCTTCTGTGTTTAATTTACTTTTCCTCAGAAGATTAAAAAAAGTCATACGAACCATTATTACATGTAGAGTTGAACTTGCCTCTTTTTTAAGCTCATTCGTTAAGTGATTAGTGTTTTTAATGAGCAGAAGCCCTTCATTTGCTATCATTTACTCTAGCTCAGCCTAAAAAATGCCTTAATTAAAGACTAGCTGAAATCTGCTCTCCATTTTTAAAAAAAGCTATTTGACATAAAAGTAAAAAACAACCATATTTATTGACCGTTTAGAGTTTTCCCAGTGCATGCAATGAGTTGACAATCTCAACTAAACAAAGAACAGATTTTTTTTAAGAATCAATTTGGATATTTTTCACAATGAAAATACTTCTCTTAAAAAAAGTGGCTCAAAATATAGTCACTGCTAAGGTGCTGATACTTTTTAAATTAAGAGTTAGAATAAGGAAGGTTTATAAAAAGCGCGCCAGCACCTAGCATCTACGGCAAATGCTTCAGTCCTTGTCAATTAGGCAAGATACTGGTTTTCCGTACTTAGCATGACAGCTATTTATACAGTCTACATACAGTTTTACTGGCTTAGATGGGAAAAAGAAAGTTGGTAATCAGGTGCTCTCATTTCCACTGACTACTACTTCCCAACATTCCTCCCCATGCAATAAAACCACCTGAGCTTTAACGTAAACTGAGAGAGAGGATGG
This sequence comes from Mormoops blainvillei, assembly GCA_004026545.1. NCBI lineage: Eukaryota > Metazoa > Chordata > Mammalia > Chiroptera > Mormoopidae > Mormoops > Mormoops blainvillei. The sequence continues at coordinate 33,190 of PVJD01000239.1, forward strand.
ATAATTTTTATAGCCCCAATGCTGAGATGCACCTAGTTCACTTTTTGAGATGTGCATTCTAAACATTGTCCTAGGTCCTGAAAGCCGCTAAAAGTTTGTATGTGTGTGCATGCATACACACACACACACACATGCATATCTTGTGTCTGGGATGTGTAGCACCCGTGTACCTGCCAGACCCATACCTATACCATAACCAACATTGAGGTCCCTTAGCATGTAGGGCTGGGTTCCATCTTTTAATCCGACCACTAGCATTTTCATGGTTCCCAATTCAGTGACAGCCCTCCCATCCCCCTAGTACAGACCAGTACTCCTCATTGTCATTGCCGGTTTGGCCCCAATGCTATCTCTCTTTTTAGTTCTTGCTCTTCCATACTTTACATGTGCTTTCTTCTAATTCCACAGCCTCTGCAAAGCAACAAACCCTCCCCCTCATGGCTCATCTCTCTCATCCCTGGCTTCTCAACATGTCATGTTTTAGGATCCATACTGAATATTTATCAATAAGCGCTGAATATCGTTATGGGCATTGTGGCAACACAAATGGCTGCAGTATTGCCCCTGCAATCTAGGGGTTTGCTAGCCGGTCGGGGCAGTGGAGAATCTGATGTTTATGGTAATGTGGGAGAAGCTGCATTCCTTTGTCTGTTCGGCATGCATTCGAACACCCTTCTGTGCACCAGTCACTGTACAACACTTAACTGGCTGCACAATGGTGTGTGTTCAAGGAGGTCACAATCTAGTGTAGGAGACCAACAGTAAGCCCTCAGGTTAGTGTAATTTCAAAAGTCCAATGGAAGGAATTGCTGTGAAGAGAATAAATCAGATGAATGAACAGACTATACCGGAGGGTGAAAGCTCTGAGGAAAGGGGGTGAGGAAAGGGTCTGAAAAAGTGGGTGTAGGCTGACATGGGGCACAGGAGGAGCTCACCGTGCCAAGATCTGCCATGAGCAGGCCAAAGAGTGACACGTGCAAAGATCCTGAGGCTGAAAGCAGCCTGGCCCAGCCAAGGACTGGAGAAGCTAGTGCCACAGCCAGTGTGACTAGAGCTTAGCAGAGAAAGTAGACAGTGAAATATAAAATAGGGTGGTGAGGTAGACAGATGGGTGGTGCAAAGATGGGTTTAGGGACAAACTTGGATGTTATGTAGTATATATTATAACCATATTGCAAGATGCCATAATACATATGTCCTTTCCATATACCTCTTTTAGGCTGTGACTACCTTTATAATGCCCCTCCGAGTATCATGTAGGTAGTGGATTGGGGAAAACAGGAATGAAGACTACACAGTTGTCCAAGAGATTACAAGGGCTTAGGTTATATGCCTCATTTAGCAAAAAATTATAGAGCTATTTATTCCACCGAGCTTTCTACCAGGAAGTTAGCACTGAATAAAGCAAGGCCCTCTCTATCAGAGAGCCATCATCCTAATAAGAGGGATGAAAGGTAATCAAAGTATGAAAAGAAAAGTAAGGTAGCCTGAAGGATCAGAGTGGCTGGGAGTGTTGATGGGGTGACAGGGCTTGGAGTAAGGTAGCAGAGGCTTCGAGAGTGGCCTGCATCAGCCTGGGGAGCGAAGGCTTCTCGGAAGAGGAAACACAGGGCTAAAGTGAAGTATGCATAGGAATTGCCCAAATAACAGAAGCAGGGGGGCATGGGTGGGGAGTGGAGGGACATGGACGGAGGAGGTGTCAGGAACCAGATGCTCAGGGCTTGAGTAAAGGGACCCACACAGACCGCAAAGGAAGACAGGACTAGAGCCAGCAGAGATCAGAGCACAAAGCAGAGGCCCATGCAAAGAGAATCACCTGCAACTTGATCCAAAAGTTCTGGAAAGGGCTTTAAGCAGGAGAATGAATTAGACCTATCCTGTACTCAGCACTGTGGAGACGGTGGGAAAGAGGCCAGCCAGGGTAGCCCATTAGCAAACACTGGGCATGATCCAGGGGTAGGAGGACGGTGGCTGTGAAGACAGCAAAAAGAAAATGCGTTGATCTGAAAGATATCAGGGATGTAGAACTTGATCCCTCCTGGGATGTGTGCACAGAGGTGGGGGGCAGGGAGAAAAGTCTGGTCCACCACATCATGATATGCAAAATCCTTTCAAGTATGACCTTTTCATTCTCTCTGACCTCACCTATACCTATACTCTCATAAACTGTGGCATCGCCAGCTTTCTTTCAGCCCTTGATTCTGCCAATCTCCTTCCTAAATCATGTCTCTTCCCCTGCTGCCCCCTCTGCCTGGAACACTCTCTCTTTGGGTCTTTGCTAGGTTGTTCCTTCTCATTCAGATCTCTGCTCACCTGTCACCTCCTTAGAGTGGGCTTCCCCAGTCATCCTCAGCCAGCCTCAATTCCACTATTCCTCACACTCTCCACTCAAATCTGCTTTTATATTATCCATGGGTTAACTTTCTCAGAGGTTTGTCATGCTTCTACTTACATACTTAATACACATGGGTAGGATCCCCAGCGAGCTCCCCAGCCACACGGGCCTCAGCCTCTGTCTTCTTCATTGTGTCTCCAGCTCCTTGAGAATTCTTAATACCTATCTTTTGAATGAATGAATGTATGAATGAAGAAACAAGTAACAAATTCCAGACACACCCTAAAGCTGAGTAGCAAAGCTGTCAAAAATAAAAAGTCCTTGTTTCCAGAGACACAAATAGAAAACAGACTGAAGGGGATGCATTTGAAAAGAATGAACAGAAGTGAAGGAAGAAAATAAGCCAGCTGAATCTTGATTTCTATGAAAATTTGGACTTTAGACTGGGGATCAGAAACCTCTTTCTGTTGAAGGGCCACACGGCGAGCATTTTAGGCTTCGCAGACGGCACGGATGCTGCTGCAAACCACTCAACGTTGCCATTGCAACACGACAGCATCTATACGCAACACAAAAACAAATGGGCATGGCTGTGTGCCAGTAAAACATTATTTACAAAAAAAGGTCAAAATTATCCAGAGAGGCATAGTTGCCAACTCCTGCGTAACTGCCAATTTCTGCTGTACATTAATCCAATAAAGGCGGGGTGGCATGTACTGGAAACGTAAGAAAGAGGAGCAAACCTTCACTGGGAATCTATTAGGTGCCAGACCTTGTGCAAGATGCTTTGCATACAGATCTCATCCCATCTTTTTAAGAATTCTAGTTGATATGCATTATCACACCTACTTTACAATAATTCAGAGTTCAAAGAGGGGAAATTACTTGTCTAACTCACACAGTTTAAGGAGCCAGGGTTTAAACTGACTCTCCACCTCCTTGTTTATCATTTATCTTTTTACTGATTTTCCTCTTTTTGGGGAAGAGATATGAACACTTGTTATACACACACACACACACACACACACACACACACACACGCTGATTTCAATTCCACAAACACTGAGTACCGACTAACAACGTGCCGGGCATTGTGAGAAGGGCCCGGGTTTCCAAACTGATCTACCATCTTTGTCTGTGATTTGTCTACACTGCAGCTTGTTAACTTCAGATACTGAATTTTGAAGCCTACCATTTGGCGCCTCCTATGATGCGTTCTCTTTTATTTTGCCACAATTGCTAACGGTGCTTTCCACCACAGTAGCGCTGCCTTTCTCATGATCCTGCCTGCCCTCTGTAAACAATCACAGGTGTGGATTTTGTTTCATCTGTGTGCAAGGCCCACTGCTGTCTGTCTCCCTGTGGGGAAGTTCCCCCATCAGGCCGCTGCCCACAGCACTGCCTGTCATCTTATTCGGCATCCCTGATTGAGATGCTGTGATCCCCTGGGTCCTGGAAGCACTGCTTCCATAGGTTTGGGCTAAGCACCCTCCCATGCTCACAGGGCAAAAAACGTGAGGGTGATTTCTGTGTTTGCGGTTGTATTTCAGAGTAAAGATGTGAATATTTATACCACCTGAATCAAATTTTGAAAATACCTGCTTCTCCCCAGCATTGTACTGTGGAACTTCCAGTTTAAACAATAAAAATCCCCTACATTTCTTACCTAGTCATGGAGATTATATCTCGGAAAATGTTACAATCATGCTTTTGTTTTCCAGTTACTTTCTATGCAATAACATCAATGTTGGAGAAAAGTGTTTCAGAAAAAAATTCCTGCCGTTGTAGCAATCTCAGACTGCTTTCCTGAGGAAATGCTGTCTTCCTTCACTTGGCCACCTGCACCTATCCGATTTACGGCATAGGCTCATTTAGCAGAGGTTCTCAGTGATGACATGTTTCCCATCTGCTACAAGTGAAACACAAACAGTCAATATTTCCCATTATCTGCGTACTCTCCATCAACAGCCTAAGCTACTATATAAAGAAAAAAGTCACATGGAGTATTTAGTTTCTTATTTTCAAATAGTCACCCTCTTTCAGCTTTTAGCATGGATCACAGTGTTAGAAATCAAAGTGAATGCCTTTCTAAGGTAAAGCTAGGCTCTGAGAATCTGCAAATAACAACCCAAGTGACATATTTGTTACCCAGCTTGTCTTGGAGAGAGTTCTGTCTCAAGCAGAGTGCGGACCCATCAGGAGCCAAAATTTCTCTTCCTGTTATCAATAGAATAGCCCTCCCCCATTTCATCTTCTGGGTCAATACTGTCAACTAAACACATTTAGTAGGAAAGATTCTTGTTCCTACATCCTAAATGATTCTTACATCATCTCCCCTCCACCTCTCTCTGATATCAACTGAGGCCTCTGATATTTATCAACTACTTGGATGCAACGGCCTCTCTTCAAGTGGCTTATTTCCTTCAGGTTTGCTCCCAGAATCCATCCTCTGAGCACCGACCAGAGCAATCAGGCCATAATTGATAGTCATAACTACTATTTTTGTGGAACTTTATATGTGTTACTCATTGAAGTCAAACAGACACACATACACATGGACACATACCCCAAACCTGTAGCATTCCTACTTTTTTATATGAAGAAAACAAGACTTAGTAAAGTTAAGGATTTGATCAATCCCATAGAGCTACTAACATACAGAACTAGGATTCAAACCCAGGATTCCCTAACTCACATGTGACCTGGTTTTGTCATTCTACTCGAAATCCCTGTCTCATGGATGCCCATCTGATTGGTATGGTTTTGTTCAGATGCCACCTTTTGCCAGGGAGGATGAAAAATATTGAGGGACAGTTTATTAGCACTGTACCTAATAAGAGAGGGATAGAGCCCCCAGTAAAAGCAGGTTACAATTACAAAGAGACTAAGTGCATGCTGGGTTGGCAAAAAAGAAAGGGGTGGGGGTTAGGATAGTTTCTCTTCCTAATCAACTATAAAGCCCTCACCCAGAAATGACCTCAAATTCAATTGTTAGACAGTTATAGCCAGAAATTATTTCTTGCAGGTAAAAAATCATTAACTGGTAAGTAGCTGAGTTCTTAGACAAAGGGCACTACATGTATAAACACTAAAACACGGATTAGCTGAACAGCAGAAGAAAGAATGGTAGGGACTGGGACCACTTTCTTGTTATATAAACAAGTGAATCAACTTTATAACTGATGTCACAGTTGAGGTCTCTGGTACAGTCTAAAATATGTCTCATTCACAAACTGATCATGTACTACGTGCAGAATGTGGGAGAGGGACACATATTTGCAGAACAGAAGGAAATGAAGGTCAATTCTCAATGAACTCTGGCTTCTTTGAAGAATGTTATCTCTCCTCTTTGAATTGGTGTTTTAACAAAATATTATCTATTCTTTAAATGGATTCTCAATTTACGTAATATGTAGGACTGTTAATGAATATGCAAAGGTCCAAAGATAAGCACATACTATAATGGCACTAGATATAATTGAACATTTGCTGAACAGTTATCAGTGAGCTGTGAATATACTGAGATGCCAACAACAACAAAAAACAGTTGAAAACCTCCCAAGCAATTTACCACCCCTTTTCCTTTTGCTCCTTTAAAGTGGCTTCCTAGAAGCAGCCTAATTCTGTCCCATGGTACTGTTGTCATCCTACAGAGTTTTGTAATCTTAGATTGCATTCTGCTAAGTGTTCTCTCTCCAATCAGTCATCTTTCAATTTCAAGGCCAGCTGTAGAAGACATCTTCCTTTTAGTGGCTTAATAATGCTTGTTTAACTTCTATGATGTTACTTAATTTACTCTTAATTCCATACTCTTTCATTTTTATTCACTCATTTATTTCATTCAACAGATGGTTACTTCTCCATATCATTCAAACCCTCAGCAGCATTTGACTTGGTTGGACCCTCCCTCCTTCTTGGCTTTTGTGGTATCACACTCTTCCAGTTTGTCTCCTCTAACCCTGACCTCTCGCTTTTGGGGTTGTTTGCTGAGTACTACCTAGGTCTGCCTCTAAATGTTAAAGGGTCTCAGAATATAGTCCTCGCTTACTGTGCATGATTTTGTTATGAATGATCTCTTTTGATCTCAATGTTAATAAAATGGGTATTACAAGACTCAAACATTTATATCATCTGCCCTAATTTCTACCCCAAAACCTTTATATATTATATTTTCAACTGTTTGCTTAAAATTTCCACTTAGCTGCCTAAGATACATCTTAACCCTACATATCCAAAACTGAACTCCTGCTTTTTTAGTCCATTCCCAATCTTCTCCTCCCTAGGCTTTCCCCACGTCAATTAATACCACCACCACCAATGCAGTAGCTCCAGCCAAATGCCTGGAAGTATCCTTTCTTCCCCTCTGCTCTTTATCCCCACATCCAACTCATAGCAAGTGTGGTCAACTCTACCTGCGCACTGGGCCTTAAATCCGTCCACTTTTGCCCACTGACCTTCCAAACCCAACACATCTGCCGCCCAGGATGCTGCTAGAGCCTCCAAACTCATATCCCTGCTTCTATTCATTCTCTCCATCTCACCATTCATTTCCAATGAATCGGCCAGAGAGTACTTTTTTAAAATATAAATTACACCCTGTCACATCTCTGCATAAAGGCCTCATAACAGTGTTTTATCACACTTAGAGTCAACTCAAAATGCCTTTTTCTAGAGTCCAAGGTCTTCCCTGCATGATCAGGTTCCAATCTACCTCTCTGACTCATCTCAAATCTCTCCACCTTACTCCCTACATTCCAATTTCCCTGTCCTCCTTCCTTGGTACAATCCCAGCTTATTATGCTGGGGGGGGGGTTTGTTTGTTTGTTTGTTTGTTTGTTTTTAACAAAAGCTGTGTCTTCTATCTGGAAAGTTTTTCTCCCAGATAGTCACACAAGTGACAATTTCTTATGATCCAGGCTTCTGCTCATGGCTCACCTCTTCCAAGGAGCCTTCCCTGGTTAGTAAGTCTCAAGTGGCCACCCCATATTACACTTAGTCCATTGTGCTGTTTCCCTTCCTTCATAGCAAGCATTGTTATCTTGTTATCTTATATTTTCCTGCCCATTTATTATATTGAATAAATATCTATTTTAATAGATATTTATTAATCTATTAATATCTAATATCTATTAATCTTGGAGACTAAGGACCTTGCCTGAGCCTTTCATTGCTGTGCCCCTATTTCCTAGACAGTCTACAGATGCTCAATAAATATGTGGTGAATTGGTGAAGAAGTTTATTAGGTTCCTAAGCAGTAGGAAAGTCCTAATGTCCCATTCAGCAGCTCTGCCTTTACAAAGGTATTTTCTGTTATGCTCTTCAAGGTCTGAAGATTAATCAGAAAGTACATTTCGGAGCCTATTCTCCATGCAATCAAGAAATATTTACTGTGCCAAGCATTTTGCTATACAAAGAAAAAGGAGACAGCAGATCCATTATCCAGTGGTATAAAATGACGTGGAAATGAATAAGCACAATATGAACTGAGATCTATCAAACTACGAAGAAATCTAGCTCGTTGCCTTGCGCAAAAGAGGTCAGAAGTGAAAATAAACAAAATCAGCGATCGGGTCAGAGGGAACATCACATTTGCTATATACCAATGAGTCAGAAGTTGAGGTCTATAAAATAAAAGAGGAAAATATTGCATTAGTTTCATTTCTCACTCCTGTGTAATGATGCCCCCCCAACATGACAATAACAGAAGGATGGATTTTTGCCGAGCATAATGTTATTACAATCTGAAAGTCAAGTTTTACTAAATTCAAGGACACTACTTCCCAATGCCTCGCATGATTTAATCATGCACAATTCTACTTCATGGCTTTGCAAGGTGAAGATTAAGTAGGGCTGTAAGGAAACGCATGTTCTCCCCATCTCCCCTCCCTCTCACAGCTGCCACCCTCTTCTCCACCAGTCTTCACCTCACCCGCACCATCACCAGCCATCGCCTGTGGCCCGTGATTTCCTATTACTCTCCGGTCTCTGATACATTCCTCTACCAATAGACTGGTCTGCCCAGTGGCCCTCAAACATCCCTTACTCAGTACCACTTTGTCAACCCACCTACCCACGTGAAACACCTCTCTCTCTTGCTTCTACTATCCAAATGCTACCAATTTGCAAACTGGAGAATCCCACCTCCTCCATGGAGCCTTCCTCTCCAGCCACCCTAGCTCACTGTGATCCCCTCTTCCTCTGATCACCTATGGCATTCACTGCCTTAGCTGACCATTTGGCACCTCTCATACACCACTTAGAATTACTGTTTAAGCTTTCATGTATCTGGGTCTTAAGAACTTTCTGATTAGATTATAGAAAAATTGTAAATGGTGGTTCTGTCTTCTGTGTCTTATCTCACCCACACCCATAGATAACAAAGGCCAGTCCCACATCCCCAGCCTTTCTCTTGCAAGCCGACATTCACTCCCACAGCGTCACAGGAGACAGTCAGGCATCAGTCACACTGACGATCCCATCCATCAGCTGGTGAGATGCAGAATCTTCGACATAATTTAGACCAACAGTTGTTAGTGTTGCTGTATTTCATATCAAGAAAATCCAAAGGTATAAATATTCTCCAGGATAAGTCAGTTTTTTGTGGTGAATAAAGAAAAATAAACTCCTCTAACTAAACAGTTATATATCTCCACATGGCTTTTGTAGACCAGAAGCACGATTTCTACTTATTAATAATGTCTATACAATTTAGCCAAACAGTCTTTGGCTACGGCCTCTGGGTTAGGAAAAGAAAAAAAAGTCTTCCCTCTCATCTTCAGAAAGCAGTCTATTATTCTCTGTACCAGTTTCATAAGAGTTAGTGTTAACTTCGCAAATTTAGATTTTGGGTAGATCATCTAGTATTTTGAACAATTTCCTCCACACTCCCAGTGCGAAGCGTTCTTCAGGACACTGCTCCCTGGTGTCTATTCCTCTACCCTCTTCTCTTCCCTCCACTGTTGCTTCCCTATAGTCTAATTCCCTAAGGCAGTTATAGTTTTAAATGTGAATTCAATCCTGCTACTCCACTGGTAGCTTCTGTTGCCCTTAAGCAAATGCCCTGCGTCCTAAAAATGGTAGTCATTGATCTCTAGGGTGCATTTTTCTAATTTCTCTTGTGTCATCTCTCACCCCTCTTCCCCTTACTCCTCCACAGCCACACCGGATTTCTTCCAACTCAAAGGCATCATTTCACCTGTGCCTCCCCACATCCCCTCCTAGGGGATTGCCACCACGGGGAATTCCACTTCCCCATCCTCTACAGCCTACTCAACTCTCACTTCTCCTTCTAATTAAATGTTATTTCTTCCAGAAGAACCATATGGGAAGGTTTTGTTTCCCCTGATACAGTCTCTAATGACAATCATTAACTTTCTTTGGTAATAATCATGGAAATAATTTGTTTTAGTAGCTAGAGGCCAGTTATATTTAAAGACCTCATGATAAGAGAAACTGTCTGTCTTCGTGATGGATGCACCCAGTGAATTGCCTAGTGTCTCAGCACATACTTGGTGTTCAAGAAATTTGTTGAGGTAATAAATGGGAATAGGAGTGCTGGAACTAAAAAGTTTGGTTAAAGTCCATTTTTTGCTAACTGTGACCTTGGGCAGGTCACGGCAGCTCACTGATCCTCAGTGTCCTAATCTTTAAAAAGGGCATTATCACCAACGACAACTAGGATATTTAAAGAGCCAGATGATATATGGTCAGCCAAAGAGATTATAAATTGGAAAAGGTTTATATAAATTATTACATTTGAGAAGTCATAAAATTCCTTGAGCTATACAGCCAATGTTTACTGGGTAATTGCTATGGCTAAAAGCTTACATGTATTATCTCATATAATTCTTACCTATACAATTCTCCTAGGAAATCCATATTATTATTAGCTCCCTGAACAAATGAGGACAATGAATTCACAAAGTAACAAGTGATGGAACTCGGATTCAAATCAAGACGGTCTCCCTCTAAGCCCCAGGTGTGACTACCAGACAAGCCTGCTTCCCATTACCACATATTTCACTTCTATTTCTCAGAGGAAGAGAGGTTAGCTTTTAGGGGATGTGGATTACACTTCTGCCCAGGAATCCAGCTGTGGATACTAATAAACTAGGTAGCTTTCCATTCGGATAATTGAGAGGAGTCCAGCGTTTTACATCTTCATCATCACTATGACCATTTGTTAAACAACCAATGTGTGCCAGGTGCTAGGATAAGCACTTCGCAGTTATCCATCCTAAACTTCTTATAAGCCTCACAACACTAGGTGTTCATAGGGCTGGAGTCCTTTCAGAGGCTCTAGGCAAGAACATGTTTGCCTTTCCACCCCCCACATTCCTCAGCCAGAGGCCCCCTTCATTCATCTTTAACTCTGCAAGTTTGCAATTCTCTGATTCATCAGTAGTGACGTCCCCCTGGCCAGAGTCACGAAAAGATCTCTACCTTTCCTTACCCAGAAAGTACTACCTGTACATCTCAAGCAATTAGATTGGGCCCACTCTATAATCCAGGATAATCTCCCCAAATTAAGATCTTAACTGAAACACAGCTGCAAAATCCCTATCACCATATAAAGTAACAGCCACAGGTTCTGGGGATTAAAATATGAATGTTTTAGGGAATCCTTTATTCTGTCTACTATAAAGTAATAGATCTCCTAGAGGCTCCCTCCGCCTCACTTCCTAAAACTCTCTGGGAAGAGGGGCAATAACCAGTAACTCTCAAAGAGCAAAGGCTGAATGAAACCAGCAAAACAGGGGGGAGGGGGCCTAGGAACTCAGAAGAGAGTAAAAGCGGGAGCAACGTGCCCCCAAACCCAGGCCTCAGTAACATCACGCCCAGCTGGGAAGCCAGGGCATCTCAGCGACACTTCAAGAGAGCATTCTTACAGCTGTATAGTTAGAGAAATTACTTTTTTATTTTCTTGTTTAATATTCAACTCATGTGACCCTGTTTCCAACTAATATAGCAAATATAAATTGGGAAAATAGCTGTGAAGAGAAGAGAGAACGAAGGCTTTGGAGTCAGATGGACGTGGACTTAAATCTGTCATCTCTGACACTTGCTGTGTGACCTGGAACAGATTGTTTAATCTTTCTGAGTCTCAATCTCTGTGTCTGTAGAATGGTGGTAGTTCTACTTACTCACAGGATGTGGAGATGAGTATTTAAATCAGCTATACATGTACACTCTAATGCAGGGCCCAACGCCTATTGGGGCAAAGGAAACATCAAGCTCTCTCCAATGTAGGCTGCAAGTCTGATGAACAGTATAATCATAGCAAGAGTATGATCTTCAGTTTTGGATTCTTTTGCTTCATGTCCACTCAGCACCTGGAAGAATGCCTTGTCCAGGGAAGACATCCAATTTATATTAGTTGAACCATGTTAAAGTTTTCCCTTTGGACCTAGAGAAAAAACCCTCTGGTTTAAATCAGTGATGAACTACGCAGTCACAAAGACCTAGGAAGACCGAATTCCCTGAAACAGCTTCTGGAGCCCGCGGTACTGGGTACCTTCAGGATCCTTAGACACAGGAAACTTACAAATGGCCAGTCTTGCATATGAGCCAAGGTGAATTATTAACATGCGAAATAGATTAAACTACATAAAACAGCCCCATTCATCACATCCGAAGTAAACAATATTTTTAATAAGGGCCCAAGTGACAACCAGGTGAAAGCTCCAAAAACCCTAACACCGATTTAAATCACAAAATACTCGCAGTGTGAAAGAAACATATAAATTAGGAAAGATGGATTTGGGGAAGCATCAATATTTCAGAAGCTGATTGGTGTTTTCCAATTATGATCAATTATTAACCGAAAACAAAGTGAGCCTAATGGAAGGCTCTTTGAAAGTGGTAACTATTTAGGATAACCCCCGCCCAATTAAGCTATAGGTTACAAATCCACACCACGCTTAAACCCTTTTCTCGCCCTCTTCTCAGAACATTCCCTCTGCTTCACAGGAAATAGAACATGTCAAGCATGAAGTACCCCCAAACCTAACTTCTTCCTGATGTCAGGAAGAAGTTCCCGCAGAGCGTCACAGCCCCATACTCCTTCCCAAGCCACACCTGCCTACTGCCCATTTATTCATTTAGTCAATAAATATTTAGGACTAGGGATACAAATATAAACAGAACACATCCTTGGCTCAGAAGGACTCTGTCTCTTAAGTAGGCAGACACAGCAATAAAATATTGCACAAATAATAATCAGCACTTAGGAAGAGTAAACTACGTATATCCATCAATGCGGCTAGTCTCCAAGACAATGTTTTTAAAAACCACATTTATATAAATTCAAAAACACACACATTGCTACGGTCTCGATATCTATATCCCCCCCCAAATTTATGTTAACCCAAATTCATAAACCCCAAAGATGACTGTACTGGCAGGTGGGGCCTTTGAGGGTGGAATCCTTATGGAGGGCTTTAGAGCGCTCATAAAAGAGGCCCCACTGAGCACCCTCACCCCTTCCACCATGTGAAGAGATGCAGAACCTGTGACAGGGAGGGGGTCGTCACCTGACCATGCTGCCACCCTGATTTAAAGACTTCCAGTCTCCAGAACCGTGAGCAATACATTCCTATTGCTCATGAGCTGCCCACACTGGCATTTTTGTTACAGCAGCTCGAACGAACTCAAGCATGCATGAAACATATGGCATGCCATTCATGCAAACCTACAAGTGCAGACAGAAAGATATTAAAGTGAATAGGAAGGATACACACCAAATTCATGGTCATTGAGGTAAAGTAGGGGAGGTTAACATTTTATTGCTCCATGTAGAGGAGGCTGGTAGTATACATTCAGTAAAATCATTAACTATCAATTTTGGTGATTATCAATCCTCAGATGATTATTATTATGCGCCGTTTTCTGTATTTTCATAAGTAGTTCAAACATAAATAGACCACTGCATTGCAGCACAGTGAGCCTCTACAAGGTACAATGGTGATAGAATAGAGGAATGGTTCTCTTCGCTGCATTTTCAGCCCAAGGCTCCCGAATGCCCAGCCACTGCCCTAATAAGGTCCATGCCTACAAACATGCCCAAATTTCTCCTGTCCAACAAGATGAATCTGGCAGCAGTCACTCCCTCAAGCCACTGCCCCATCTACCCGCTTTTCCTTCACAGCTAAACTTCTCAGAAGAGTTTCCCACATTTCCTCTCCTTCATTTTCTCACCGCACCAAACCAATGCCATCTGGCTTCTGCCCCACTGAAATTGCTTCAGCCTCCCAACTGCCAAATCATTTCAGTTCTCATTTTACTTGACCCTGCAAAGCACTTAAGATAATTGACCAAGTACTGGGGAAGTTTCCTTCCCTGGCACCCACGGTACTACTCTTGGCCACCATTCCTTTTACTGCCTTTTATGATTCATCTCAGACTACTTTGCTGGTGTCTCCTTCCCTGGTGCAGCCACTAATCTTTCTCTGCCTCCTAATATTCCATTCTGAGCTCTGTTCTCTCCCTAAGCGACCCCCGCTCTGTCCTCGTGGTTTTACCTGCAAGCCTTTGGTTCCTAAACCTATGTTCCTAGCCCCTTCTGAGATCTGGGTGCACACCTTCAACTGCGAGCTGGCTTTCTCCTACATTCTCTCAACCTCAGCAAATCCCAAAGCATCTGATCTGTATCCTCAAGAATTCTCACTGAACGTCACAGCTGAACACACAGGTATCCTCTTAGTACTTGCTTTTCTTATCCTCATTCCAATGCTTAATAATGTACTGGTTATACCCACTGCAGCTCTCAAGCCTACCACCCCTCTTCTGCCTGCCACACTGCTTTCACTCAGGTCTGCCATCTACGTGGTCTGCACTACTTTTCCAACTAGTCCCCTTGACTTCTATGAAGCTACATTCGTTGTTTCCTTCTAAAACACGATTATTGTCATTCCCTTGATTAACACTATTCAATAGCTTCCCAATGCTTGTGGGTTTTAATTCAAACTCCTCAGTCCTAAATGTGAGGGTCTGCATCGACCTAATGACATCTGCCAGCCTCGCTTTTGAATACATCTACCTCCATTGCCTATTTATAGGCCACATGGACTTTTTCTCACTACTTCCTCAATATGCTTGAATTTTCACACAAACCTATGCTTTGGCACAGGCTGTTCTTCTAACCTACGAATCCCTTTCTCTCTCCTCTGCTTAACAAACCCCAACCCATTGCAAGATCTATCTGAGATGCCATTTTCCTCTACAAGGTTTCCTTACCTGCCCTATGCAGGTAGTTCTTGCTGCACTTTTGCTCCCACAAGGACACTGCACATGCCTCTATTTTAGCATTTAAGTCACAACTGTCTGAGAGTTACTTGTCCACATGTCCCTCTCTCCCAATAATCAAACAACAAGTAAGAGCTAGGTTTCTGTGATGGTTTATTCATTCAGTACATATTTGGGGACCTTCTATTGGCAGGCCCTGTTCAAGGCACACGGAGCCCACAGTGAACAAAATAGTCAAGGTCTTCCCTCATGGAGTCTAAATTCCAGAGGATTACATTGCAATCCATAAACCTGAGGCAAGCTTTGAAACTGTTTGTGTAAATCATTAGAAAGGTCATCAAGAAATCCGTGTTAACACATGTGACTACTGTGGGGGCTTCTGATGTCATCGCTAGCTCATCACCTCCAACTAGTCTATTTCAACTGTCACTTCTTGCAAACCCACCAGCACCAGGCACACAAATGTGCATGTAACACGGGATCTTTAAAAACTTAAGGCTCAGCCTTATTTGATAAAAAATACATCCCTTCCTGTGAAGGCCTGTAGGAACCTTACCACTACAGGTTACCCACTGCATTAGGTAGATAATGTTGGTTCAGGTTCCCCACCAATCAGCAGGCGTCAGATCCACACTACGTGGATTCATGAAATAGAAATAACTGATGCACTCTCTGTGGTTGAGTCAAAAAACACACATATGTTAGGACGTTAGTGGCGGTAACCTATTTAGACCTATTTTCATTTATTGGTCACCAACTCATTTGCGTCTCATGAAATCTTTAGATATTTTGTAGGCAGAGAGAGGGCAGCTTCTCTGGAATCTGGCACATCCACACGCACGGAACAATGAAGAACTCAGAGAGCAGACAGAGCATGCCAGAAACAAACTGGGACAAGGCAGATCCTGAGCCACGCAGACCGGTTCTGAACTGGGCTGGGGACAGCTGCAACCGGCCTGAAGGCTTTAGGAAGAATAAGTAGTTAATAACAGCACTGCAAGGTGACACAACCTCTCTAACACTTGGTATTTGTGTAAGTGGTCACACAATATTGTGATCAATATTGTGATGGAAGTTAATTGCTGATGAAGTTGCCCATTGTTGAGAGTTCTTTGCCACCCACTACTTCACTCTAGGCTGTAAACTCTAGAATATTAGGCTTTCCTCTTTACAACTGTCAAGGATAAATACGAATGGTTTCACAAGAGCTTACTGGGATCACGCCTTTTGGGTTTGCTATTACTATTTCTATCATGTTTATTATTAATCTAAGAAAAGAAAGAAGTTACGCTTTACTAAGAATTAGTGTCCCTACTTTCATAAGTCCATGTGTAGAATTTATGATGAAATCTATCAATGTGAAAGGACATGATCAAAACAATTTTTTTTGCAGGTAGGGATACAAGACCAAACCCCTCTGGAGACTGCTGACCCAGACGCTAAATGGCTCGCAATGAGCTCTAATGACAGACCCAAGTTAGAATTCTGAGGTTGGGCTCTAATGACAGACCCAAGTCAGAATTCTGAGGTTGGGCAAAGCAGAAGAGGAAAGGTAAATAGAAAAAAAAAAAAAGGATGAGAATATAATTACAGATCCCACAAAGATATGAGTACCAGGTTTCTGGTCATTGGAATAGCTTCCTTACACTTTTTTCTGAGTGTGGGGACCACAGTCAGAAGAAGATGAGATCTGGCTCTTTGGTTATCGAATCCCCCTGCTTAAAACCTCCCAGCATTTCTCATTGCCCTTGAGATAAAGTCTGACTCCTTAATAATAACAAAACTCAAACTCTCAACCATCTGCCTCGGTGTCTACCTCTTCAGCATTATCTCCTATCTCTCTCTTAGACTTTTTCAGCTCTTCCAGTACATTCCTTACTCTGCTCCTATCTCTCACTGTCAACCCACTACCAATTTAATTTCTACTTCCTTGAAAAATTATGTTCTAACCCTTAAATCACATTAACTTTTTCTCAAATGTTCCTATAGCATCCTTTACTCACTGTTGTGAAATTCTCAGTATGCTGCTATTGCACCATTAAAGGTATTTCTTCCTTGCTAGCCATCCAGGAGGACAGAGAAGGTATATTGCGCCCCCAAGCACCCAGTACAATGTTTGATTTATAAAACGTGCTAAATAAATGAGGTGATTGGAGTGAAGTTAAGTGAAAAGTGTCCTGAGATCCAGAGAATGAGAGAGAGCGAATTCCTTTGAGCTCCTTCAAAAGTGATTGCTCATTGCAGGTCATGGTGGCAGAATTATGAGACTTCCCTAATTGTTACGACAATACCTGCCTGCTTTTTTACCAGGTTACTTAAAGGCACTTCATTATCTATTGGTCAACAAATAGTTGAGTTCCCCCGTGGGTCCTGGGAGCGTGCACAGTCTCTTTACTCTGAGTTGGCAGATACCAAACAATTAATTAAAACTGTACTCATTAAGAAACAGTAGTAAAAAGGATTCATGCCTTATTCTGGCAGGATGGAGGGTTGCTGGAGTTGATGGTTTGCAGTAACGCTATACGTTCTCAGTTAGGTGTTTTCAGCAAGATTGCCTGTGCCCACCAGGGTCCACAGGGTGGGATGGAGTAGCAAATGCAGGACGAGGCAGTGGAGGGACTGGAAGGATGGCACCTATGAAGGTGGGATGCTCTCTGAATCAAAATCATGCCTTTGCCCATGACAACATACAACCTTCAAAAGCATCCCTGTGCAGCGCACTTTCAATGCCCCACCTGCCCCATCCTCTCCCCCGCGTTAGTCACCCCCATCAGCCCTGCAACTCAGGCTCAGAGGGGGCCCTGCAGGCTACTTTCATTGTCATTCAGTCCCCTGAAGTAAAATGCATTTTTTCCTCCAACTCCCAAGGCCAGGCTCCTTCCGCTATGCAGGATCACTTGGACTGGGCACTGGTTTAGATGTCTATTTACTTTGGATGTGCTCCAGAAATCCAGGTCATTCACCCTTTAACTCCATTAAGAACCACACTGGGCAATAAGCACTGCCTGCTGAGCTGAGCCCAGCCCTCCCGGAACCCCCCCAGGATGACCCAGAGCACCACTCCTCAGTCTTCCCGGCCCCGCCCTGTCCCCTTGGGAAAGTGGAGAACAATGAGTACAGTAGACAGGCTGCAGTGCATTGATTACTATGGCCTCGGTTAATATCCCCACTCTCCCAATCACTAGTTGTCTAACTATGGGGAAGCAGTTGAACCCCTTTATGCCTCAATTTGCTTATCAATAAAAAGGATATGGAAACGATCTAGTGTCTCGCTTACCAGGGAATCCCTCTAGTACACCAAACATAATGCCGAATTCAATTTTTTGACCCTACACACATACGTACAGACACACAATTTCCCTCTTCTGTATTCTGGATAAAATTTTCCCATCATCAGATGCAAAGGCCTTTGCTCGGCCACCAGAGCCTGTGGGCGGAGCCTGCTTCGGAGCACACGCTAGCCTCTGCTCCTCCTTGACCCCCCTCCGACCTCCGCATCCGCCTTCAGTCAGTATGAAGACCAACCATATCGCCACCAGAATGTGCCCAAGTTGTTTCCTTCCCCACCGACACCCCTCTGAAACTGGCCGATCCCACCTAAGGTCTGAGCAGCTGCAAAGTCTTCTCAACTGACCTGGGTGCCTGGGCACCCCCTCTTTATATCTTTCCTTTGCAGCAGAACAAGGTCACTCTAGGGCCACTTGGATATGCTATCATCCCTCTCAAAATCTTGAGCTCTTGCCCACTGGATAAAATCCACAGTTTTTAGACTCTGTCCAGTCTGATTTCTCAGCCCCAGCACCTCTCAGACAACCTTCTACTCTAGTCAAACTGCTGTCCCCACAAATTCCTTCATGCTGCCCACTAAATACTTCCTCAGGGCCTTTCTATACCCTATACAATTCAAAGCCCAGCTCAGAGCCCAGCTCCTCCCCAGGAGGTCACCCCGAGGTGGCCTCCCCTTCCCTCTGTGGTAGAGGACAAGGTCTCTCCCTTCCAGAGGACAAAGTGTCCTTCCTCACAACTCACTCCCTCCATCACCCCTATAGGGTCCCATCCTCACCACCCTCCTGACTTCCCATCCTCAGGATTAAAGGACTTTTTCTCAAGCCAGAAAAAAAAAAAAGGAAATGGCCACAGTTTACATTTATCAGGCCCTATCTCTCAGGCACTGTGCTGAACACTCTATATATATAGCTCAGTTACTCCTGATGCAATCTGAAGCAATGGGTCCTCTTCACTGACTCACCACTCAGCACACACTGAGTGAATTTGAAGAGGATAGTAAAAACAAACAAACATACACAAAGTAAAGAAATATATGCATATATATATACATAGTATATAGCACATACATGAACAGCATTTAGCATATATAGATATTATAGGTTAGTAGTAGAGTATATATAAATATTTTTCACTTTGAAGGAGTGTATAAGATCCACCAAGGAAAAGAAAGTAGAATAAGGGACTGGAGACACCAGTTAGTTTCACATTAGATGCAGTCATCGGCGACATATTTTTTTTAAATGTTTTTATTTAGTGATTTGAGAGAGAAAGGGAGAGGGAGGAGAGAAGGAACGAGAAAGGGAGTGAGAGAGAGAGGGAGAGATTGATTGATTTGTTGTCCCACTTATCTCTGTATTCATTGGCTGATTCTTATATATGTCCTGACTTTGTGATCAAACCCACAACTCTGACATATTGGGACGACACTCTAACCAACTGAGCTACCCTGCCAGGAGTATACTGTTTTAATAGAGGTCTGAATAAATAAGGAAGCAGGCTATGGGCAAGCATGTTGCAGGCATAGACTATTCATAAAGAAACTCAGCCGCAAGGAGGAGGCCACGTGGCTTCCCAAGGTCACACAGTAGTAGACACAGTAATAGTATCTGAACCCTAATTCTGACCCCAGAGTCTCATCCTTAGGCTTCATTCTTCATCCACCACCAATGTTCTGTAGCAGTCCACTCTGTTAAACTGCTCTGGTGCTTCTGAAAGCCTTTTATTCCCCAAAAGTTGACACGTACGAATCATCATGTGCCAGGCGCAAAACTTAATAACATTTTCCTCTCCAATTTCTTCTCCCACTGTCATGTTTCCATGGTTTTACATCCAGTTCCCACCAGCAGTTCCTGACTTGAAGAACTCAAGATCAGTAACATCACCAGGATCCAGTGAGGTTATTTAGCAGGGGCCTTTGAAAATGAATTAAACTAACATGCTTTACTTAATGAAGACATAATTCAAGTCAAGTAGAATTCTGGGGTGGAGAAGGAAGATATGATTTAAAACCTTAATTCCTATACCCTAACCAACTAACATGCCTTTTTATATTCTGAAATGTTTTCTAGTAATATCTCTCCTATAGTAGGTAATTGATAAATGTGATTTAAATAGGTGGCTGTTGAAAAACATCCTCAAAACTGTTTCTAAAACTACCAGAACACAAGTTCCATTAAAACTGAACTTATAATTGTCACTGCTTGAGATCTGAAATCCTATTCTAATGACATTTATGAAAAGATATAATGTTATGCTCAGGGATCCAAGAATAAATGTAAATATTTTAAATTGCAATATTTCTAACAAATTATTTCTATAGTTCAGTATTCCCAGTGTAGTGTTTGTACATTTTGCATTGTTGGTATTTATCCTGACAGGTAAACAATAATTTTGAAAGTGTTTTAATGACTAACTTTTATTTAGAATCTATATCCACAAATTTCATTTAACTATGAAGGTTTACAGAGTTTATAGAAGCTGCAAATCTGGTACCTTATCTCACATCAGAATTTCTAGTATTTATTACCTTACAGCTTTGCAGTTTAGACGTGTTGCTATTTCTAAAAAAACTATCTTACAACACCTCCACCAGAAATTGGGTTTATTCTATAAACCTATGGCAGGCAAGTTCCCTCGGTCCACGTCTCTACATATTGCTGTGTTCTGCAGTTTCTACCTTCCTTTCTTCCATCTTTCTCGAAGCCTGGTTCCAGACTCTCATTGTTTTATACTTGTCGCCCAAGATTTCCCTCCCTGCAACCTTCCAATTAAGGCACCTGTGTTTCAGGGCCTGTGCCAAGGCTCTCAGAAATCACAACTTCAGCAGGAACCTAATGAAACCGATGAAACTGGACCATGTGAGGAAAGGGAATGAGGAACAGATTGTGAGGATACTGTGTATCTCAGTAGGAAGCGATTCAGCCTCAAATTAAAGGGAGTTTGGGAAAACAGATGACATGGAAATAATCTAAGAATTATTGAGAGAGACGTGAGGAAGGTTTAGCAGCAGCTGATTTTCACAAGTGCTCACAACATTGGATCAAGTAAAACAATATTCTTGGGATAAATGAACCTACAAAATTAAATTTAAGAATTAGAGTGGTACTCAATTTCATTTTTAAAATCCTGTACTAATTGGAAATGCCTCTGCCTTTACTTGAACCTTTAACAACTGACATTAAGAAAACTGGGCATTTTCAATTCATTTATGAGTATCTTTGAACAGAAGTTATTACTCATTTTGTACTCTCTAAGCTTGAAAATCCTATTTGTTTTATGAAAAAAGTGCATGTCTTTATAGACTGACAGAATCACAAGTTTTTTAAAAAAAATCTTTAAAATGGCTTTAGATAATATCACAGTCTTTAAGTGGCTGACAGATAAACCCATGTTACAGATGGGAAAATTGAGAGAAGACAGGAAGAAACTGGACAACAGAAAAAACACAGAATTTCAAGCCCAGCCCCTTCAATAATTTTATATTCTGTGAGACTCCAACAAAAGAAAAGTCAAGTTTAATATAATTCTATCTGCTTTTAAAAAGAAGAAAAAAATTACTGAAAGTAAGTTTGTCTTTCAACATCCATCTCATGGCAGTGAATATTTTTAAATATACGTGTTGAGCCATTTCTTTCTTTTCCTACTTTACTATAAATACAGCAGGTCCTCAAATAATGTTTCATGTAATCCCATTTTTTATAACACTGATGAGAAGAAAAACAAACAAGCCAAAAAAAACGATTCCCCATCAGGATCACTGTCTATGAAGTTTTTACGTTCTACCCATGTCTACACAGGCTTTCTCCAGTTTCCTTCCACACCATAAAGATGTACATGTGAGGTAAACTGGCGTGTCTGAATTGTCCCAGTCTGAGTGAGTGTGGGTGGATATGACTGGCCCTGTGATGGAAGGACACACCAGCCTCCTGCCTCGTGGGGCCCTGAACTGCTGCCATAGAGTCCAGCTACCCATGACCTTGAGTTGGAATCAATAGGTTGGAAAAATCTTTATCTGACTTACTTTTATTAATCTTTCTTAAATAGATGTAAAGCTCACATTTTTTTCAATGTTTAATGTTGGAACTATTTGGGATCCTTATTTAGAAGTTTAGTGATGTTTTTGTGACCAGAAATATTCCATAAGAACTCAACTCTTGTTGATATCAATTAGCCTATGGTAAAATTGGTGTCATTATATGTCATTTTGCTTCAAGTCACAGTTTCCAAAAGCCTATTGACTTAAGTTAGGACTTACTGTACCTGGTGCATCCTCAGTAAAATATCTATTGAATAAACAATAAGCTCTCTGACGGCAGACTCTAAATCTCACTCGACCTAGCACCAAGCAGTTTCTTTGCAAATACCTGCTAAATTAACCTCACCATTACAGGATCTGTCCCTGTAATCTACAAGTGCACTTGAAGACCACGATTTTATAGAAGAAAGATGAGCATAGCAACGTTACACTCAATGGTTATTTCCTGCATACTCAACTTCCTAAATTAAATAAAATTACTCTAAATTAAACGTGTTCTCACAAGTGGGTTTGACAGATCTATTTTCGAAATGTCTGTTTGTTATTTCTATATTATTGTTTGGTTGTGCATATATTTTTAGTTTTTCTTTTTCTTTTTTTTTTTCATATTCACTGCAGACACAACAAGACAATAATTTGTCTGGAGGATCAATCAATTTGCACAGTGATCGAATGGGTTGGACCACTAGAGCATATCTCTACCCTTAGGGTATATAACCATAGTATAAAATATGAAAATTTTATATAAATTTTACATAAAAATTCATCCAACACATCTCTGGAGCACTCATCATACATAAAATATGGCTAAAATGTATGGGTTAGACCAATTTTTTAAAGTACTTTCTCATGCTAGTCTAATGAAAATTCATTAAAGTACAAAAAGTTATAACCCAAAATAA
Organism: Mormoops blainvillei; assembly: GCA_004026545.1. Taxonomy (NCBI): domain Eukaryota; kingdom Metazoa; phylum Chordata; class Mammalia; order Chiroptera; family Mormoopidae; genus Mormoops; species Mormoops blainvillei. The sequence goes on from PVJD01000239.1 coordinate 55,994, forward strand.
ATCCCCAGGCAGGATATCCATTCTGAGATGCAGATCATTTTAACAGTTACATGTGCTATTTTCACCCAATTTTATTATGAAATTCATGAAGACATTTGGAAGTCATGTCTTCTCTTAAAAAAAACATATTTGGGGACAACATGGGGAACACCTTAGCATCTGTGAACACAATATGCAGATAGAATTACAATGAAGATGAGAGAGCGGGAGAGAGAGAATGAGAGAGAGAGAAAGGCAGCACAGAGTCATTAGACTAGTAGTGCCTATATCAATCAAAACTGAATTTGATTCCCTTTTGGGCTGCAGATAATGTCATTTCTCAAATAAACTGCTTCACTCAAAAGATCCTTCAAAATATTAAGTGTTAACATCTGGAGATGAAAGTCTGTTTTTCCTCCAAAATCCTTTTTAAAGCAAAGGCCTATTTAAAAAATGCCAGTTTTAATTCCCCAAAGACTTTTTATTTACTATTCATAGCAGATGCTGCTTGAATACATGGGGGACTTCCCTAAGCCAATTCGAATTTCAGGTAACCAAGAGAGTTATAAACTGTCGTAAAATGGGTTGACTACTCTTTTTTACCTAAATAAACCATTGGGGTAGAATATGTAGGGGAGAGAACTTCCTAAAAGGTCAGTAGTATATCCACAGGGTGTTTAAAATGACAACCTGTTTCTGAGGGGAGAGTCATTCAACCACACTGGCTGTGAACTGGCTAGTTTTTTTTCTTCATGCAAGAAGAAAACTCAGCCCTTAAGATGGGCATAAAGGCCAACTGCTCAGTATAGCAAATTCTATATTTATATCCCTGTTCACATTGTTCCTTAGATTGTCAGAGTGTGTGTATGACTTAATGTTTAAACACTGAGAGTCTCTTCTTTTTCAGACTTTCCAATGCTCTGTGTCTAGTATGTATGGAGAGCAGCCAATAGTGAAGAGACTGGGCCACAGTGGGGAGAGTGAAAGGGCTGAACCTCATCTTGTCTCATCCCTGCCACGGTTTCCACTTCCCTCCAATTCTCTCCTGACTCAGCCTGATTCTGTCTGGGAAGACTGATATGAAAGAAAATACAGCTAATGAAATGGATGTGTATACACTGAATGATGTCCCAGATTTATAATGTTTCCATTCCTTTCCATAGCCACTGCTACAATGAAAGGATTTACCAACAGATGAGGATAATGGTGAAGATGAGAATGATGGGTGGCGAGGTGATGTGGCCATTTAGGTCCTGAGTTGGAAAGTGTTAGGGAGGGCCACACTCTGTCATGCAACCTTGAACTGATATGGATAATCACCATTGTGACGCAGAGGAAGTACTTAACTAATCTTCCCACTCTCTTATTTGGAGGAAAACCAGCAGAGGTGATAATCACTTACTGGGGGCCCCTTGGACGACTCATCCTGGAGGTGGTAGGTCTGGAAGGTGTTTAGGATGAGGAAGAGTCATAGCAACGATCCAAAGACAATGACTATTGCTCTAAACACAGAAAACACTGGGCACTCATTACACTGCACTTCAAAATAACATAGACTCTCAGAGCCATGCATTAGAGGGGCAAGAACATGCACCCTTCGGCGGAGCACTGCCCTGGTGTCCTATTAGTCTACTGGTTAATCTGGTCCACTGAATGGAAAATGCGGAAAACCAAAAAAGAACATCGCTTCCGGTGAATGATTTAACAAGCAATCAAATGTGAACTATAGTTTTGGGTCTTTGATGGGTCTACCCTTGGGTGATGTGGTTTAAATTGAATTAACTATGCCTTAAGCACCTACTTACCAGTTTGTGAAGCACTGTGGCAGTCATTTGGAGGGGCACAAAAATGAGTAATTCATGTATGGTACTTGCCCTCATGGAGTTACAATTAAAAATGCAAATGAAAGAAATATGAGTATTTTATTCTGCCTTGTCATTCAGATATTGGTCAAAACAAATGGAAAATGACCTTTGAAAATTCAGAGCATAATTCTTTGGGGAGGAGGTAGGGAGAAATCAATAAAGCTACATAAAAAAAGCCCTTGTATTTGAGATGAATCCTGTTTGGTATTGAACATTCGGCCATGTTCGGAGGGGAACTTTGGGGCGGGAAGTTCATTCTAAGCAGTAGGTGCAGCAAGGGGACTAGAGAACAGTCTAGTTTGCAGGGTTAGGTGAACAGCTAGAAGAGTCACGGGAGTGGGTGCTGGAACGGAGGACTTCCGCCACGCCGTGGGAGCCTTGACTATCAAGCTAGGAAAATAGAATTTTTAGTTCTAGAAGTACTGTACTGAGAAGGCCTTAACATTTTTTACAGGAGAATGATCTGACTCAAGTCCAGTTTTAGCAAATTTATTTCATTTGAGTGAGGAGTGGCACTTAGTGCAAATCGGAGACAACCACGATGGTCTGGGAAATGATGACAAGGACATAACCTTGGGAAATACAATGCAAATTGGAGGAGGAGCCAGGCATAAAAGCTAGAAGAGATTCTATGAGGCGTGGTAGCTGATTCCTCAAGAAAGTGGCGGAAATGATCGAAGTGGGAAGTAGAAGAGAGAAGGAAGCAATTTTGCTTAATTTTGTTAACTGCATACCTCAAGAAATTGTGCCACCATCAGCACAATTTGGAAAATAATACATTCTTAAAAGAGAGGACTTTTCTGACATCTTGACTTTGAGGTGCTGCTAAAACTTGCTGATGGGTCTGACCAACAGGGCATGAAAATGTCCATCTGGTATTTTGGAAAGGACCTGGGCCAGAGCTACGGACCCAGGAGACCTCTGCGTCAAGGTAACATGCATCAAAGCTACGGCTCGATTAGGAAGAGAGTAGGGAGAGAGAAGAAAAACAAGACAGAGCTTTGTGAAAAGTTGCACAAAAAGAACTGAGGAAGAAATAAGCTCTGAAATGAGCTCTGAGACGAACAGGACGGAAGAGAATAATCCAGTGTGTCAGAGAATACAAGGGAGACACTTCACTCATTCAACGAATATGAGCTGTTGAGTCAATGTTACATGTCCGACTTCATCTACGTGTCAGGGATCCAATAGTGAGCAAAACACGACAGCTCTGCTCTCAGAGTCCACAGTTTTCCAGGGAGTGTTGATAAAAAGCATGAAGCTTTGCAGTGAGTTCAGGTTGATATGAACTGAGGAAAGACCATCAGGACCTTTAACCAAATGAAAATGTTTTAAAAAGAAGTAGGCAATTCAATGACCAGGGGTGAACGAACTTGTAGTGACAGGTGTAGTTACATAACCTTAAAACACTTTTAAGGATGGTAAAGACCCAGTGAACAAATTAAACACTCATTCTTGCTCCTTCCAGATCCCCACCCCCACCATGCACACACTTTAATCTGCTGGAAATAGTCCCTAAGAAGGGAGGCTATTAAGTAAACAAACACTCTCTGCTATGAAATATTGAAAAGCAATATTATCCACATGTTCCAGAAAATCAGTGGGGACAAGGAAAGCAAATAAAAGGAAAAAAAAAAAAAAGCAAGAAGGACCACATACTTTAAACCCAGAAATATATCTTCAAAAGATTCAACAACTCTCCAGTCCACATTTCTGCAGAAATCTTACGTGCACATTTTATATTGCACAGCTCATTAATTTCAAAACCATCCATAGCCTTAATTTATGAAACTGTGCATTAGTATTGGCTGGGGGAAAAAGTGCGGGAAGGCACTTTTTAACACTTCATCATATCATTTGTTTAGAACCTTTTCACATTTAATGACAGAAAGAAAACAGAACAATGCCTTGTGCAATAAAAAGCTTTCCTGGGCCCAGAGGAAATGGACTTTTCACTGTTACCCTTGTGGAATTACTAATTTCTATTTGCCTTATCCTTCAGAAACACAAAGCATAAGTCAGGGCCATGAGACATCCATCAAACCACAGTTCAAAATTCAAGAACTTTTTAACTCTTTTTGATGCCAAACCAGGGAGCTTCTCAGGTAAAGCCTGCAACTTGTCCCCATACGCAGAGGGCAAGGAGAGACTGAAGAAACAGGCAGGTCACCCAGACCGGTGGGGGGCAGGTTTAAGAAGCAATGGGGTTTGTAGGAGGTTTGTCTTCGCTTGCCACAAGAGAAGTAGATCTCTGTCCCCCTCGCCCAGCAGAATGTTAAAGGTTGTATAGAGGCTTTCCCCGGGTTTGGTCATGTATACCATGCAAATGGTTTCAACAGTTAGTGCTCTCTCAAGGTTGTGTCCTCAAAAATGGTTCTGGCTGTGGGAATGTTGGGTAGAACACACATTCCGATGACAGGGGAGGTGGGGAGGTGGGGATGGGCATCCCATCGCCGCCCGCGTCTGGCTGGTCAACTAACCGGTAGTCACATCTCCCTGATGACCTCCTCCAGCAACTACTGAAACACACGTTTCCCTCCCCACTTTTACTGGTAGATTACATCACATAACATCTGCCATACCTAAGTTAGATAGCACAAATTAAGGATACCAATGACTAATTTGGTAGGTTTTTTTCGTCTGACCTTATTTCTGATTCTCTTTCAAATATACTGTTGAATTATCATCTCACTCTGTTTCTCCACTGTTAGCAGGATTCTGTTCGACTCTATAGCAGGGGAGCAAAATAACAGGAATAGACAATAACATGGAAAATACATCCTGGGCTGGCTTTGGGTTTAGTGTGGAAGCAAATGAGAGGCCAGGTAAACCTGCGCATTGCATTAGGTAAAAAACCTTCTCTACTTATATACACTTGTTTACAACCTGTCCATCTTCTGCACTCTGTAGCATGTGCAACGTTCCAGCTACACTGATTTAGAAGTGATATTCATTAGTTAGCATGTTAAATGTATTACCTGTTGAAAAGAGAGCACTTTTTTAGTTACATTATTATAAAGTTTAGCAACTCAAACCTGCTCCCCTCTTTCTTAGATTTCTCCCCTTGACTTTCCCTTTCTTGTGGTTTTATCCTTTGTCTGCCAGCAATCCATTTTTCATAGCATTCTGGGTACAGAGGCAAGTCATAAAATACATGTATGTGCAAATACACCTGCATGCACACATGTGTACCCACACGCATTTCTCCAGTTCCTGATTTCTACCTCTTCTTCATACATGCTTCTCAGTTTGACCCTCCAGTTAAATTTTGTTTAAATTCCAATTAAGTCATTTTATAAAACTCCATCAAAGATGTACATATTCAAAGGAAAATCATTATGGTCATGTTGAAAGTTTTGCAAATGTTCCACTTACTTGAAAGGAACTAAGAGATCAAGAATGATTGTTTTAAAACAAGAACTGAAAATAGGGTACGAAGCTCTAAAAATGGCAATCTTTTCTTATCCCCCAGATTAGTAAAGACCACCATATCTCAGAGCACAGATAAACAGAGTACTAAAACATATGCTTGGTGAAAATAATATAGCCTACATATGTGGGGATCGTTCTCTACTATTAACCTTGAAACAATAAGAAGAAGAAGAAAAAAGATGCTTCCAGCTATTTTTCTTTATTCTTCTAATATGACAATGCATTGTAAACACGTGTGCATACAATTAAAGAAACAGGTGTCAGATCAATTCAAGCCAGAAAACTCTCCTCTTTTGGTTTTGCCTTGGCCAAGATATAAATCAACCTCTTTCCATTCTCCAAGCAAACAAAGAGTACATACTGATTCTCGAGATGGTACTAAACGATCTCTTTTCCTGTATCGAACTCCCCAGATGTGATTTCATTTTTCTCATTTTATCTAACAGAGATCATGGCCACCTGTGACCCTCTGAATAGACTGGGCATGCTGATTCCATACCCATTTGGCCAGCTGAGGACTGGGTCATTCCAAAAAGCTGTTATCACCAAGATGCTGAATGATGCGAGCCACGCAGTACCCCAGATATACGCTCCCACAACTTCATCTGTCTCTGAGTTTCCAATCTTTGCCTTGTGCATGAGCGCAGTACCCAAAAGAACACCTAGTTCTTTGCTCTATTCTTAGTCAAAGGAAATGCAAAGACAGAGACCCTATGAACTGAAAAACAAGTCAGCCCTCTGCACTTATGCCATTCTGGACAAGTTCAATCTGTTAAAGATTATGAGTATTCCTCCCAAGATATGTCCTAGACATGGTTGGTTTGCGACGAGTAGGGGCTATTTCCATAAAGTAAACCAGAACATCAGTGCAGGCCAAATTTGGGCCTTTAAAGGAGATAGTCATACATTTTTATCTTTAACATTTCACATCATGTAAGAATAGTGCCCTCCCAGTTACAGTGACCTACCTATTAGAGGGGAGGGGAGGAAGAGTAAGTGTCCCTTTCTCAATGTCTAAATTACAGTGATTAGGCTCAAATTGTTGAAGTGACTCCATTTCTCCAACAGGAGAACCATTTCTAAACAGGTAGAATATGGAAATACCTCTTTCCTTGCAACTTTACATCCCTCACATCCAAGTTTTACATCCCGTAAATCCGAACTATATTGTAGCCATATGTGTGACCCCTCATTTTACATAACCTGGGGAACATCCAGCCCTTAATTACTCTCCTGTTCCCTACAACAACCTTCATTCTATTGATGTCTCTTCTAAAAAACTGTGCACGTCAAAGCCAGCTAACAACAAATCGATTCAACCGAAGACACTTTGTTTGGGGAGTAGGGGTCTCTCCCCTGTTTCACTGTGGATCTCATTAAACTCATCAGAAGATGTTCTGTCCCTGCTTTCGCAGAATGGAGGATACTCTGAGGGCCCAGCATCTTGTACAACAGTACCCGGTACCTTTCCAAGGCTGAACTGTATATAAATTATTTCCAAGTGTCACTGAAGACCATTTTCTCCGAATACAACGAGGCATACCCTCCCTCTGAAGAATATACCCTGGGAAGCATTCGCCTGTCTATTCTTAGGGGAGAAAACAGTTTTAATGAAATGTTTGGGAGCATAAAGAAAAGGTGAGGGGAGAGGATCAATACTATTTCAGCTCATTTACCCCCGGGTGTTAGGGGACAGAACTGTGTGGTCTGAAGTCACCTGGCAGATGCATAAACAACATCGGAGATTTTCAGAGAAGGCAAAAGTAGGCACAGGATCGCAGGGGACCCTGCCACCGGCGAGTTTCACACACACTTCAAACATCTGTTCCTCCCCGACCTGGACATTGCGTGCACCCCCACTCCTTCACACCCCTCTTCCCTCCGCCCCCACCTCCCCTTCCCAGTCCCGCCTAGGTGACTGTCTCATGCAGCAAAGGCAGCAAGCTCCCCAGCCTGGGAAGGGGGTCGGGGTCTCAGCTCGCGAGGGAAGGAGGGTGGAAGTGGCGCCCGCTCGCATGCTTATTGCGTCCTACCGCCTGTGGAGCACGCCTCCTCCAGCTGAGCCGAGATGCTTTCCACCCTCCTCACATTCATCTTTGGGGATGTAGGGTGCAGGAGCGGGACTCAAGAGTCAACCGGCTCCGGGGTGTCTGTCGAAGGGTCTGGCACCGGAGCGCACTCGCTGCGCGGCCCAGGGGCGTCCGTTGCGCCGGGAGCGAGAGAGGCGGCAGCAGCGGCGGCGGCGGCGGCGGCGGCGGCGGCAGGCAGAGCGCGCGGAGCGGGCTGCAGGTGCGGGCAGAGGCCGGCGGGGGGCGTCGCGGACGCCGCGCGGTGCTGGGCGGCCGGGGCGCGGGGGCGCGCGGGCGGTGGGGGAGGCCGAGGCACCGGGGGGCTAGAAGCGGATGCCGGGAGCCAAGAGCTGGAGAGCAAGGAGCCCCCTCCCCTCGGCCTCTTGGGCGCCGCCCCTGCCACCTGCTGCCGTGTCACCCGAATAGGGGCTGCCGCGGTGGCTTTGGCGAAGGAGCAGCCAGACCCTAAGGAGACTGGAGGTTACTTAGGGCCGTACAGGGACCCTTCCAAGAGTTGACAGCGGGTTACAAGCTGCGCCTCTTGGACCCCTACTTGCTACACCCAGAGCCTGGCTCTGGCGGGAGTTTTGCGGGGAGGGGAGGTACAGGGTTCGTGGTCCCGAGCCTCAGCAAAGAACGCGCTATCCCCCGGGGACTTAAATTCCGACAACTAGTGTGAACTGTTGCTGCACAAAGTTACACTGAGTTCGGAGGACACCAGGAGGGAAGCGCAAGAAGATGCCCTTTTCTAGAACGGGGCAGAGCGCCAGGAACTCCTAGACAGGAAACTTCCCAACTGATGCTAGGACCAGTCATGAGATTTGGCTAGATGTTGGGAAATGCTGGCTCTTCACACCAGGGTGCGCAGAGCAAGGTCTGGATCAGAAATGCTACCTTGGTGAGAGGGGGCGGAGGAGATGGAGAGGTGTTTAGGACAAGTGTTCACAGGGAAGCTTTCCTTAGAGGTCTCGCCAGCAGTTACCATGGGCATCCATCACAGTGTCATGTGCTCTTTTAAGGAAACCAAGGCCAGGAATGTTTGGGAAGATAAGGACAGAGCAATAAAACACTTGTGGCCATGGTTACTACTGGAGAAAACCAAAATTAAATTGCCAATTTCTGTATTCCCAAGAGTTAACTGCATGAAGCCTCTTTTGAGAACAAAAGGTCAGGTTGACCAGTTCTCTGGGAAACCAAAATAAAATTCCCTCCTACTCACAACTGGTCAATTGGCCATTATTCGGTCTGAAGCCATTTCTGAGGGTTTACAAAGCCATCCACTCTCCCTGTTCAGGCACTCTTCCCCCTCCACCACACACCTTTGTCAGCAGCTGACACCATGCCCCTTACTGGGAGAAGGTCTCAACTGACACTTTTTTGCCCTTCTCCCCAGACCCAGTTGCACCGGCGACTCTCTTTGTCTCCTGAGACCTCTGACTTTCCTCTTAGTTCATGGTTAGAGTGACTGATGCTGACACCACCTTCGCCTGGGTTCAAATCCTAGTTCAACTACTTACTAATTTTGTGACTTGGTGCCAATTATTTGTATCAGCTGTAACCATGGGGTACTAACGGTATTTATTTTATTGGTTTGTTGTGAGGAGTGCAGGAAATTGATAGATGTAAAGGGCTCAAGGCCATGCCGGACACACTGGAATCTCTAATTCTATAGCAACTCTTTACAGAAACCACTCTCACAACTTTTAGTCCACAGATGATCACTAATACCTGCCCAGCGTATTCCCTTCTAATGCTACCTTCCCATGTCGATTTGGACCCAGCAGCCTGGGCCTAAATCCCAATTCCAACAGTTACTAGCTGTGTATTCAAAGGCTGATAATTTAACCTCCCTTTCTCACCTCTAAAATGTAGAAAGGAATAGTGTCTACTTCAGTTGACTTCTGCAAAAGATTAAATGAAGCAACATGTGTAAGTTGTTTAGAGTGGTTGTTGGCACATAGTAAGAACTCATTAAGAGCTATTATCATGATCATCCTTATGTTTTATCATGATGACTCAGAGAAAATGGAATATTTGCATCCAGGACAGATCTTCCCAACCTTCATTCATAATCTGGGAAGTAACTTACAACCCCTCTTCCATCTACAAAATACCCAGAACATTTTGCTGGGCTAACCCACTTCTTCAGACTTATCCAATGAGTCTTTTGATCCTACTAGGTGCCTATCCTTGGACTACTTGTAAAGAAGGCAACAAAATCAAGGAAAGTGGATACTATAGTCAAGAAGTTCACAATATAGTACATTATTCCCCAAATATTTGTATGGGATCTTACCAGGAAATTCATCTCCAGAACCTCATCATTCAGATCCTTAGTTGTGGCCTAATATCACAGGGAAGGTTCTCTTTTTGTTGCCACTTTTGTTGTTGGTTCAGAGATTGGGGAGTGAAGGGTGAGGGGGCCCCTGCCTTGTTGGTATCATCTTATTGGAGCTTCAGATAACTCAAACAGTTATAGAGAAGGGATTCACATGGCACGACACGTTGTGCCGGCCTGTCACTCCTCCTTAGAAGCTGTAGCAGTCCTAGCCCCTCTATCCCATCTGCAGACAACATCCCCCAAAAACATAAGCATGCAGATTTCCACATCTTTTATCATTAACCTTAGGTTACTCTTCGTGTAACACAGATGCATAGTGTTATCCTTTGTGTAACTTAGATACACGGTATTCCCTCCAGGAGCCATATTTAAAAGTGGGTGCAGGATTAATGAACTCACCATGTGCCAGCTATTAATCTCAGATTTTATGAACATTATTTTATTTACTCCTTACAGGACACTACAAGGTAATCACTCTTATTACCATCCCTATTTAATAACTGAGAAAATTAAGGCTTCAGAGAGGTGAATTAGTTTGCCAGTTTCATTCCAGTAATAATCAGTACCTCTGGGATTTGAACCCACCAGTGTGACTTAAGAGTGTTTAATTACTACACTGTACTACCACCCTGAGCTAGAATTTAGACAATCTGGAGTCTGACATTTCTCAGCTCTGAGTCCTTCAGAAAGTCACTGATCATTTCTAAGCTTCTGTTTTTCATCTGTTAAAAGGAGAATTTTGGCTTCACAAGGTCATTTTGAGGATCAAATCAGGGAATGAAAGTGAAAGCTATATATAACCCTTGGAATGTCATAGAAGCATCCAGGATTACTTTTATTATTGTCCTGATCTTTTATTGCCCATTACTTTTATTGCCTGTTCTTTTCTGAAAGCCCTTCACATTTTAGCATGATTCTGTCTTGCTCCCCAGGACTTAAGCAATAACAATATAGTAGAACTTCTAAATTTGATATTTATTGAGTGCTTACTATGCATGTTCTGTGTTTAAAACTCTACATCATTATATCACTTCATAGAGCTAGTTTGCCCTGATTTTAAAATGAGACTGAGACTCAGAGAAGGGAAATAGAGGGTTGGTAGCCCAAGATCAGCTAGCTGTGAAGCGATACAGCTGAGCTTTGAACCCTCATTCATTCCGTTACACAGGTGAAGCTCTCAATTTCTACCCAATGGTTCTCAAACTTCAGCCTATGTAAGAATCACGCAAGGTGTTGGTTTGAAAGTGCCCGTGCTCCCGCCTCTGCGCTGGACTCACCGGGTTTGGGAGAGAGGTGTTAGAATCTAATTTTTGCTTAATTAATAGATTCTATGTTTTAGAGCAGTTTTAGGTTTACAGAAAAATTAATCAGAAAGTACAGAGTTCCCATGTATACCCTCTTCACTTCCCCTCTCTCCCTGCCTCATTTTCCCTATTATTAACAAACTTGATATTAGACGTCACTGTCCCCAGAACTGTGAGAACTTAAATTTCCCTTGTTTAAGCCACACAATCTGTATTCCTTTGTTACGGCAGCCCAAGCAAACTAATACACACTCAAGACTATACCTTTAGAAATCACTGCTCTACGGGACAGGTAACCTAAGTGTGGTGTGCAGCCCAGCAGCACCTGCCTCATCTAGGAACTCCCGAGGAACTCAGAAATTCAGGATCTCGAACCTCACCCCATGCCCTCTGAATCAGGATCCCCATTTTAACCACATCCTCAAAGTGGTTCCAGGAGTTAAAATGTGAGAAGTGCAGCTCAGGCAGACACTGAGGCACCCAAAGCACAGTGGGCACTGGAGGACTGTAGTGTTATAATCACAACCAATTGACTACATTAAGATGAGATCCCCTTAGTGAGATGAACCTGTTTCACCTTTTGTTCCAGTCCCTCCCCAAATAGCTGGAATTGTTTATTGCCTCATTAGATTTCAAGCAGCTGATATCCACAACCTGGACCATCTGACTACGGCTGGAAATTGCTTTGTGATACTTGATCTCTTGTGATTATTATAATAAACAGAGAAAATAATCTCTTTTGAGATCCTGACATTAAAGGGATCTTCATATGCCATGACGAGACCAAAAAAAAAAAAAAGTGGTAACCCTTTTAGGGCAGAAAGGTTACTTCTGATATTCCTGTAGAATATTGGTGTTTGTAGCTGATTTGGTCTTTACAACTCTGAGGGGTAGACAGGTCAGATTTTATTACCCCCACATTGCAGATGAAGCAGCTAAAGCACATGGAAAGGACACAACTTACTCAGGTGTTTACAAGGAGTGCGGGACACAGCCCGGACGCAGCCGGGACCCAGACCTCCATCATCTGACATCTTTCAGCACTTGGTGCTCGAAGCCTCGCCAAGTTAATGCAAGCTGGAGCACTGCCAGTTGAACAGCAGTTCTCTGGGTACCAGCATTCAGATTTTCCTTGCAACTTTGTCTTGCTGGATAAGTCTATATTATAAATGTAAAGTTACATCACATAGCAGCATTTCTCCGCTTGGGAATTTCGGGAAATCCACTAGCTACATTCTCCGTGGGGCAGGAAAAGGAATTAGAGGATTTGCTCTGGAATGGAGATTTAGTTAAACTAGAGAGCTCTGCAACTACTTAAAGTTAATATCCTTAATGAAGCTAATGCCGAAAAGGTTTCCCCGACATTCTGTACTCCAGCTTCTACATTTGAACTATATGTTCTAATTGGGGGTTAGGTTCATTAAATTCCAAACCACCTGATACCTTTTATCCCTGTATTTTCTTTCATTGCTCATTGTACTGCATTTAGAGTAAAAATAGGTCTTCAGGGAGTAAGAATCTGTTAGTTTACTTGTTAGCACTTTGAATGAAACTGTCCAAAAATGGTTTCAATGCAACTAAATGACTGTTTCTAGAGTGTTCTTCATAATCAAAAGTTAGACACAGCTGAAAGCTGAATTTCTTTCTTAATCACTTGTTTTCTTGAAATATCTGATTCAAACAGATCAAAACCTTAAAAAAATATATATATATATGCATTGCTTTGTTGTGTGTGGTTCAAAGCGCTATATTATATTGCTGATAAGAAAGTTACTTAAGTTACTTGCTGTATTTAACATTTTTCGGTAAACTAACATTATGGGAGACATGCTCAATTTGATTTTTAATGTGTTAGTAAAATTAAAGCTTTATATAAATTAGAAATGCTGTAGGGAAAACAAGAATCTGTATTTTTAGTTAAGGTTAAAAATAATTGCCACCGTTCTGAGCCTGGGTAATTCAAAACTAGATTTGACAATCTGTCAGAATTGAAGAGTGAAACTGCCACATTCACATTTGTCAAAATAGATGAAGTATCTTATGCCAAGTTCAGGTGGGTTAGTTAACAACCTGCCGGCAAATGGAAAAGAGAGAGAGAAAAAAAGATTACTGAAACCTTCAAAGTTTCGATGCGATTAGGTTTTCAGAGGTCCAGAGTTTTTTTAGATAAGTTATGGTAATGAATGGTCCTTTGTATTTTATTTACTTTATTGACTTTTAGCAAGTACCTAAATTTTATCCACAGCGATTAGAAGAGCTATCACAACATTCTCTGCCACTCATTCACATGCATCCAAACTTTCATAAAACAAAATTCAGAAATTATTTGAAAGATTTTTTTTAATCCCTCTTAGCTAAAGGAATATTTGGACGAGTAAAACAGCATGACTGCATGGTAGCAATAAGATTATATTGGGGGAATGGTGGTAGGAGGTTACTTTTGATATTATCAACTCAAAAATTCTTAGTAGACAACTGTGTAGCATAATAAAAAATTATTTAACAAGTTTAAGTCTCACAATAATCCTATAAGCTAATATCATTATATACCCACTTTACAGATGAGGAAATGAAGGCACTCAATTACAACTGGTTTAGAGCTGGCATTCAAACCTGGGCAGTGCAGCTACAGAGCTCGTGCTGCTAACGGCGAAGCTACAGTGCCCCTTCCCACAGAATGAGGAAGAAGGCTGGTGCACCTTCCTGCAAAGCGCAAGCGCTGTTGGTCCTGGCGTAACGTGATGAATCAGGTGCGACATCTGATCTTGAAAATTGTAGGTGCACAATAAATGTGGGGCTGTGTCATTGTGAGACAGATGGGAAAAAATATATGCCTCGGTCATGATGCACAATCTCAACAGAAGAACACATTACAAAAATAGTGGAAATTATATCAATTAACCATCCACTAAACAGAAAAATTCTACCCCAAAATCACAAGGTCTGGGGTAGGGAAGGGAGCATTTCCTAATTCCATCTTATCCCACCCCATCAGTTCTCCCGTAGAAGACAGAAGCACGTTAGTCCGCCCCACTGAAGATCTGTGACTTGGCACAAGATTGGAGCCCATTTTCAAATGCATTTTATCCAAATTCTGTCCAGCCCTGTGCCATGGAAACCAAGAAAAGAGAATTTTCCAAGAAGGCAGTGGCTACAGTAACAAGATGTCAAGTGTGCAGAGGCCCGAAATAACATCCATTGTATTTAGGAGCAAGGAGATCATTAGTGACCATCTTCCAAGGATTAACAAGCAACTCCTTGTTCATATATTTAAGATTGCTCTTTGAAAATTAACATCATATAATATTGCAGGCTAAAGTTATGCATAATTGGTATTTCCTGCTAATAATAGCTACCATTTTTTGAGCACCTATCATATGCCAAGTTCTGTAATTGGCACTTTTTATTGTCTGACTACTACTTACGAAGTAGCAAATTTCCTTTCCATTTGACAAGTGAGGATACCCAGGTTCAGGGCGGGGAGCTGAGATCAGAAGTCCCACCACTGGCAAAGCCAATGTGAAGAGTCAGAACCCACCAAGGTCACAGACCTTGTCTCTTTCTTTTTTTTAATGTACTGCACAGTTCCTGTTTCATTCCTATGACAAGGGGAAGTAGGAAGGCTATAAATTGTATCTGCTGATTGAAGGATCTCCTTTTAATCAATCGTTCCAATTCTGTCTGCCTTCACAAGCTTGACTGGCATTTCTAAGCCATAGCAGTTCGAGAATCCTCTGGCTTCACTCCTAGAGATGTTTTAATAACTAATAAAAGGGTTAGACGCTGAAAACGGGATGAGAGAAAGACAGGGTACTAATGTCTAATCTTCCGGAAAAGGCAGGGCTGGGTGGAGAGTGGGCAGTGCCTTTGGCCTGCAGTTTCTAAGCCCAGGTGGTGACCGAAACCAGCATTGGATGGCGGGGCCAGCTCAACAGTCCAAACCCAGTTTCCATCTAAATTGCTTAGATGGAAATGCAGCTAAATCGGTGAGTGAGAAAGCTCTCCTAAGAGGATATGTGTGTGTGTGTATTTAGACATTGCAAAGCTATGTTTAGAAAAGAATTTGTTTTTTCTAATTTTGAGAGAGAAAGATTAAAAACTAGACTTTGCTAATCACTTAGCATGAGGCATGTTCTTTTTTAAAATATACTTTATTGATTATATTATTACAGTTGTCCCATTTTTCCTCCCTTATTCCCCTCTTCCCTGAACACCCCCTCCCACCAGCATTCCCCCTCTTAGTTCATCTCCATGGGTCATACATAGAAGTTCTTTGGCCTCTCCATTTCCTATACTGTTCTTAACTTCCCCCAATCTATTTTGTACCTGCCACTTATACTTCTTATTCCTTGTACCTTTTCCGCCATTCTCCACCCTCCCCGTCCCCACTGATAGCCCTCCATGTGATCTCCATTTCTGTAATTCTGTTCCTATTCTAGTAGTTTGCTTAGTTTGTTTTTGTTTTGGGGGTTTTTTTAAGTTCAGTTGTTGATAGTTTTTTGTTGTCATTTTACTGTTCATATTTTTGATCATCTTCTTTTTCTTAGATAAGTCCCGTTAATGTTTCATATAATAAGGGCTTGGTGATGATGAACTCCTTTAACTTTTCCTTATCTGGGAAGCACTTTATATGCCCTTCCAATCTAAATGATAGCTTTGCCAGATAGAGTAATCTTGGATGTAGGTCCTTGTCTTTCATGATCTGAATACTTCTTTCCAGCCACTTCTTGCCTGTAAGGTTTATTTTGGGAAATCAGCTGCAAGTCTTATGGGAACTCCTTTGTAGGTAACTGTCTCCTTTCCTCTTGCTGCTTATAAGATTCTGTCCTTATCTTTAATCTTGGGTAATGTAATTATGATGTGCCTTGGTGTGTGCTTCCTTGGGTCCAACTTCTGTGGGACTCTCTGAGCTTCCTGGACTTCCTAGAAGTCTATTTCCTTTGCCAGGTTGGGGAAGTTCTCCTTCAATATTTGTTCAAATAAGTTTTCAACTTCTTGCTCTTCCTTTTCTCCTTCTGGCAACCCTATGATTCAGATGTGGGAATGTATAAAGTTGTCCCATAGGTTCCTCAGCCTCTCCTCTTTTTTTTGAATTCTTGTTTCTTCTTTCTGTTCTGGTTGAATATTTATTTTTTTCTTTCTGTTCCAACTCTTTTCTTTTGAGTCCTGGTTTACTTCCCTTCACTGTTGGTTCTCGGTATAATTTTCTTTATTTCACTTTAGATAACCTTCATTTTTTCCTCTATTTTGCAACCATACTCAACCATTTCTGTGGCATCCTGATTACGAGTGTTGAATTCTGCGTCTGATAGATTGGCTATCTCTTCATCGTTTAGCTCTATTTTGGGAACTTTGCTCTGTCTTTCATTTGGGCCATATTTTTTGTCTCCAAGTGCCTATTGCATTGAAAGGGGTGGAGCCTAAGGTATTCACCAGGGCAGGGCAACCTGCATCATTGCCTTGCAGCACTGTCTGTGGGGGAGGGGTCCGAGAGGAAACAATGCCTCTTGCTCAGCTTTTGACTGGCTCTCAGTCACTTCCCCTTCTACCCACAAGCAAATTGGGACCTTTTGTCGCTGATTTCCTGGGTGGGTGGGATTGTGTACATTCTAGGACCCTGTGGGTCTCTCCAACGAACTCTCCTGTAAGATTGGTAGTTTCTCCCACTGCCATAAACCCTGCAGGATTTTACCGGTAGAAGTCTTGAGGCTTTCTTTTCCTACACCAGAACCCAGGGTTGCATGGTCTCTCTCACTCCCCAGTTATTCCTCCCGGTGTATCCGCATGCAGATGTGGGACAGTCCAGTCTGCCAGCCAATGTCTTGCCATGTCCTCTCCACCCCAACTGCCTCTCTCCACCCTTCCTACCGGCCTGGATGAATGTTTCTTTAACTGCTTGGTTATCGGACTTCCATACAGTTTGATTTTCTGGCATTCCTGGTTATTTTTTGTTTTAAAATTTGCTGTTGTCCTTCTTTTGCTTGTGCAAGGAGACAAAGTATCTATCTATGCCTCCATCTTGGCCAGGAGTACTTCTCATCTCATAAAACATCTTATATGTAGTATATGTACTATGAAATAGTCATATGAAAAAGTGCTATCAAATGCCCATTTTACAGAAGAAAAGACTGAGGTAAAGAGAGATGACATATCTTTCATCTCTCCTTTGGATAGATGATAATCCGGAACCACTAGCTAAGAAGATAAATAAAAATGAATTCAGTAAGGAAAAACTATAAAAACTAAAAATTGTTAATAAAATGTATCAAGGGAAGAATAATCAAAGTGTGAAAAGAGAAGGCTGCTGGACCTGATAACACACCTGCACAGATAGCAGAGAAACCTGGGACCATGTGACAACCTGCACTGACTCCAGAGTTACAAGTGTTGAGTTTCTACATTGACCAGTTATATTAGTATAACTTGCATTTAACATTTTTTACCATTAGTTTTCTCTTCTGTAAGATGGGAGTAGCAAGTCTTCCCTGCAGTAAAATGAGGTCTAAATGTGATTGTGTGTGAAAAATAACCTTAGTAATTTGCATGTTTTTACATGTTGGCTCTTAGAACAATTTCAAACGATTCATCTGTCTATTGAATTAAAGGCCCAGGAGCCCTTATAGTAAGATCATCAAAAGAATACTGTTAATGAATCAATTTGTGATGCTAGGTGAGCATGAGAACGTCACTGTTTTAATTAACAGAAATCTAGCTAATGGTACATCATCATGGATCGATAACTAAGCAGGTGGTGAAAGTGAAACATAATCATTGTTTTTGGTAACCAACCCAAATGCAGTGGTTTCACACTGTTAGAAATGAGTGCAAACCATGCTTGGGATTAAAGGTCATCTTCTGATCATGAGCAGCAGTGCACACAATTATGACAGAGCCCGAAACCCTGATGTGAAAATTCTAACAGCAAAAGGTGCTTGGCGAGCGCAGTTCCCGACTGCCCGGTGAAAGCTGAGAGAGTGCACCACTCCTTCGGCCCTGTTTCTTTTTTTTTCTCAAAGCACTTTGCTCCTTTCTTACCCAGGACTTATCACAAATGGTAAATAAATATTTATTGTGTACTTAATTGTTTAAGGACCATCTCCCAAGACACACACACACACACACACACACACACACACACACACACACAAACTGTAGTCTCCCTGAAGACTGGAATTACATCGTTTCTTTGGATAATGGGGAAATAGACACTGACTTAAAAAAAAATCTATTGACCAAAAGGATGAATTATCCTTTCTTATTCCTGGATTATCCTTCCTTCTCCACAGCAAGGCACAATACGCAGACGAGAACCGCTCTATTTTTGCACAGTGAACAAACCATCCTTTGTAAATTTTCCCTGGAGGATTATTGAGGCTGATGTGCATACCGTCTGCGTGTGTAGTGGGTGAGTCTGCACACTAACTCCAGGTGGGTGGGGGGGACACTGTTCAGTGCTGACCTCCCGGAGCTATTCCGGAAAGAGAAAAAAGCATTAAAAGGGGGGTCCAAATACCAGTGCCCCTGTTGAAGCATGCTCAATTCAACCCCTAAGAGTAG
The DNA here is from genome assembly GCA_004026545.1 of Mormoops blainvillei. Taxonomy (NCBI): domain Eukaryota; kingdom Metazoa; phylum Chordata; class Mammalia; order Chiroptera; family Mormoopidae; genus Mormoops; species Mormoops blainvillei. Next base: position 74,541 of record PVJD01000239.1, read on the forward strand.
GTGACTCTCCCCAAAACCCCAGTAAGTTTCAGGGCTCCCTTTAGTCTTACTGTTGCCTTGTGGACGGTGCAGAGTGTCCTCTGTGAGCAGCCACTGATGGCCTGTCTCTCTCCTAAGGTGGCTGCCTAGTTGCTTTAGACACAGACGGTAAAAGTTTCTGTTCACAAGCCCAGGTGGATGTAGGGCAAGATGCTGGGAGAAGTTCAGGAGCTGAGCCTGGCTCGAAATCATAAGTAACGCCCCCACCACCTGCCCCCTCAGGTCACCTGATACATGCAGTGTGCAGAGCCGCCTTCAGACTACTTTTCAGGACCCTGAAAACTCCAGTGCTCCCTCTACACTCTTTCTCACAGGTTGTGACCCAGGATGCACCTTATGTCACCACCCTTAATATCTTCTCATCTCTAACAATGAAACTTGATACACATTCAGGAAAATTCTGATCATATCTGGCCCAAATTATCAGCAGCAGGAAAACTGATCCCTCTTCCCCAACAAAAGAAAAGGTGCTTTTGTCTTCTGATACACAACCATATTTTCAGCATTCTCTGAAACTGGATAATAATGAAAACATTTGCATGATTTATCGAGGACGGTTGCGCCCCCATCTTCATCCCAGTAGGCCAAATGACTCTACGAGGCACCAAAGAATAAGTGAGTTGCAAATTCTATCATGCTTCTCATCTTTCCTTCTACCTCTCAAACTGGGTAGTAATCACTAGAACTATCACCAAAAGATATAAAGAGATCAGAGTATCCTCAGGGCTGAATGCAATTCTATATTTCTTGGGCGGGGTGCGGGGGCAGGGAGCTTATCTCAGATATACTCAGAAAAGAAAAAAGTGAACAGTTAAGACCCAAGCTGTGGCTTACCAAACCTTACTATTTATCTGGTATTGTGTATCGGTTCACTCTAAAGACCGTTACTGGCATGCCAAGTGCTAACTCAAGGCCTAGCTCCCTGTGCCCCATTAGAAATAATCATGAGGATATTCTAACACCTTTTGAAGAGGCCAGAATTGAAGCTGTATTTTCTGAGGCACAAACTTGCCACATCCTAACTTTTCTTCCTTCTTCACCGGTCCTGCACTTACTGTGGATAAGTTCAAATGAGCTGCGACAACCACTTTTACAGTCCAGAAAAATATTATCAGAAAAAAAAGTAGGATTAACAGAGTTATCCATCTGGGTGATAAAATTTGAAAGGTCAAAATCTAGCGGGAACTTCAAAATGGCAACATGAAACCTTAGTAATTTCGTAGTCCTGGTTCTTATTAAAACAAAGCAATCTCATTGTTTTATGCACACATAAAGACATATAATAATCATTAACATTCATTTGCTCTGATACATCTAACATATATACATTTAATTTCACCCAAAATACTTTTCTCCACTGTAGAAGCATTTGTAATTAAGAAATTATAATAAGAAGAAATTTTACAGTTCACCAAATAAAAGTGTCAAGGCAAAGAAAAACAAATAGGACCTAAGAATTTGGATATTAGCCCTGAAGGGTCTCACCTTAAGTCACCCGGAATCCATTTAGCAAGAGCATTCTTTGTTTTGGTGATAAGAACACAACTGAGGACTGCTACGGAAATAATATTCTTAGTGTCCCCATATGTGGTGAGCATTTAACAATGAATAGCATGAACAGAGTTTCCCTCTAAATCATTGCTTCAAAGAAAAGTCAGTCAACAGAGGCAGACAAAAGTGCACCCCCACCCCGCCCCCGGCACGTGATGGCTGGAATGAAAATGGTGCAGCAGAAACTGGAATATCAAAGATTAACTTTACACCCTGACATTTCTATCTGAGTAATCTTAGCTACACACACCCTCTTTATGTCAAAGAACACACTCTCTAGGCATTTCGGGTAGCAGTCTGTCCACCCACCATCCAGATTCTCTTTCTCTGATATACCTTAGGGGTTGGAAAAGATCACATGGCTTTCTCCGGAAATCATCCTCAGCCAAATCTCGTTATTTTAAATCATTCAACAACAGCAGATACTGCAGAAAACATTCAGACCTAGTTCAGTTTGCACTGACTGGTTCTTCTAACTCTTCACATGTCCCACCCTGTAGATATGATTTGGGAGGGGATGCTGAGCAACCAAATGGCCAAGGATGTGCAGAGGAGCTGGCCCTGCCCTCGCTCAAGTGTGACAGCCTGTGGGTAGGAAGGTTAAGAAGTCAGAAGCAGCATTGTGAGGTCTTGGGATAGTTTCGAGCTATTCAGAAACTGCACTGAGCTTCTCAGTGATCCTTTAAAAGTTGCCTGTGGGCGGTGGTATTTGGGGATCCTTCCTACAGACCAGCCTACAGAGGCACGAGAGACAGAAGAACAGCCTTGCCCGGAGCGCAATGCTGATACATTTCACTCCTCCCGCTCCCCCCGCCCCTGGTAGACTGCATAAATTATTTGCTAAAAACCAAGGCTTTTCCAGCAAGCTAAATGGCTTTCCCTTCATCACTTTGCTCTTCATGTGACAATGGAATTGATGTCTTATTCTTTTGCAGGGTAGTAGGGACCATCAGGTTCAATAAATTCTTTCTACAAAGTATCAAAAATCCAGAAACTTTGAGCAACTTCACTGCAATTGTCCAGTTATTTCCAGCCGTAGCCTGTGGGAAAGTGACCCCTCGTTGCCCCTTCAAGAACTGTGCCATAGTCCCTGATTTGTTCCAGCTCGCTGGCGTCACCAACCTCAGGACCTCCCACCCAATATTCCCTCTGCCAGTAATGCTGTGCTTCCTGTCCCTCAGGTTATGTTGCAAATGTCACTTCCTCAGAACCTCCTGACTTCCCAGGTTTCATCTCCATTTCTCTGTCTCTCAAGCTACCTTGTTTCCTTTCTTTCCTGGACTTATCACAAACTGTAAATATATATTTTTGTGTATATTCACTTGTTTAATATCTGTCTCCCAACACACACACACACACACACACACACACACACACACCTGTAATCTCCTGGAAGACTAGAATCATATCTGGTTTTGGTTTCCCGGATTTATTTTTTTTATTTTATTTTTATTTTTACCATTAGCTATCCAGTGTGAGTCTCAGTGCCTAACACAAACTAGCTACTCAATAAAAATCTGTTGCATAAAAGGATGAATGATTATTTTGTTTTAGGGGTCACTCTTTCTTTCCTATCACAATGCACAGTTGTCTTCCTTTAATGAAAATATAACTGAGGATGGAGTCAGCCCACTAGCTGATTTTCTGAGTCAGTTTGGCTTTATGCAATACGTAGATTAGCCTGGAGATTCCATTTCTAAGTATAACAACTGATCATCAAAGGAGGGAATTAGAGGGAGAATCGAATGGCACTGCACTGCATCAGTCACCTTAGGAAGACACTCTCTCCAAGGAGGATAAACATGGGAGCAGAAGTATTATACTAATATAAGCAAACATCTGAATACATACTCCAAAAAAAACAGCAGGAGACAAAACTTAGAATTAGGGAAGATGGGAAGTTTAGAGTTCAGATGAGATCTCAGAAAGAAATAATGATCTATTTTGGTACATCCAATGATGCAACTTAAATTTTTCTACTCTCAATTGTTTCTCCTGATTTCTGGATTTTCATTATATTTATTCACCTTGAAAGTCCTTTAAAGATGCCCTAGTGTCTTTGGGATAAAGCCCGCCTTCCTCTTAAGGATGTATATGGCCTCCCACCATCTATTCCCTGCCCCCCCCCACTTTGGGGTCACATTCTAACATAACACCCACCCTCCCGCCCACCCCTGTGCTCTAGACACACCAAAGTACTGTGGTTCCCAGCAGCCACAGCCCCTCGCAGCCCCATGTTCTGCATGTGTCATCACTAACCGGGGAGGAGTGACGGGTCCCCGCCTTGACCACTCATTCAGTCCAGTTCTGTATTAGTTTTTTATTGTTATTGTAACAAATTATTACAAGCTAGTAGCTTAAACCAACACAAATGTATTATCTTACAGCTTGGGGGAGTCAGAAGCCTCAAAGAGGTTTCACTGAGTTAAATTCGATGTGTAGGCAAAGTGGCATTCCTTGCCGCAAGCTCCAGGGAATAATCCATTTTCTTGTCTTCTCCCATTCCTAGAGGTCGCCTGCATTCCTGGGCTTGCAGCCTCCACCCATTCAAAGTCAGCAATGGCCAGTTGAGTCTTTCTCACACTGCATCCTGTCAACATTGACTCTGCCTCCTTCCTGCACATTGGAGGATCAGATCCACCCAGATAATCCAACAAGTCTCCTAATTCTGGATGCAACCTTAATTCTCCTTTGCCATATAAAGTAACATATTTACAGGCTCTAGGGGTTAAGACATGAATGTCTTTGGGTGGCCATTACTCTGTCTACCACAAATTCCAAGTGCACCTTATCATGTGTTTCCCATTTGGTGCTATTGCCCCTGTGAGTGACAGGGTTAGGTGGTCCTCAGCTCATCTTTGGCTCTAGTGATTCTAATATAATAAGGCTTGTTATTTTGTATTAAAACCACTGGCTTATATGTATATCTTTTTCATAAGGCTATTTCAGGATTGGATACTAAATAAACATGAATCAAGCCCAGTATTGTGTTATATACAGGGTCTGGCACAAATAACACCCTTTTTTATTACAAAATCTTGTACAAAACCATAAGCATGTAATTCTGTAACATAACAATATCACGCTCAAGCACACCATATGACACCTTAGCTGAAATGTTCAAATTAAAACTGTAAATTATTACACCCATATTATTATTCTACCAACCACACTCAAGTGGGCCTTATTTCTGCTGGACCCTGTATTTTGTACCACTTGATTTTTATATCAGTACTATGAGATAGAAATTATACTTATTAAATACATGGGAAAATTAAATAGTATTGTTGTTATATTCATGCACTTCTTGCAAGTTAGAGCTGAGATTTAAACTCGTGTCTATCTGTTTCCCATGGTAAACTTCATTATCTCAACTTGAGTTCCCTAATGATTCACGCCGAAGGCCCAACACACAATAGATTTTCATTAAAGATCTGTTGAATTTTGAGCTTGTTAAATAATCTGTTTCCCCATTACTATCTCACTCTCCACGCTGATGAGAAAATTAATCTATTCATTACATCTCATTGCTTTATTCTGCTTCTCAGCTGAAAGACATTTTTTTTTGCCAAAATTGAATATCTCTTCTCAATTGATGGAATGACTATACATTGTTTTAATTCATTAATTGGCACAGATTATCATTATCCAAAGACAATGAAAGCAACTTAATAAGTAAACTGTATCTTTGTTTGAAATGCCAGCACCCCCAAGCTTATTACCTGCCCTTCTGAGGAAAAAGCTTTAAATCAGTAGCTCCCAACTCAAAGACTGCAGCAGGCCGGAGCACATCTGTGTGTAATCTCTCTCCAGCCAACTGGGTTCGTGGATCAGAGTTGCATGATATTCTTTAGTCAACGTTGCCTTAGTATATGGTTCCTCATAGAAAAAAAAAATAAAGTATCGTCTGCTAACTGTGGAAATGCATGAATGCTTGATAATAAATGAATCAAGCACCATAACTTAATTGATAGCATTAAATTTTGTAGGTAAAAATGAACAGAAAAAACTTCACTGTGGTGAGTAAAATTCTTATAGTTTGTCCTAAGAATTTATCCAGTTTAATCTAAGCCATGCTTTTTTAATTAATTGAATGCCCCATTGAACCCTAACATTTTTATTTTATAAAAATAACAGAGGAAAGCAGATAAATCGACACTCCTTTGGTTACTAATATGTGTAGTTTCTCTTTTTTATGGTTCACATAGAACTGTCACCTTGACTATAGACTTTTTGGACTTGAAAAATAAATCTATCTACCAACATAGAGGCCAGCTCACATGTTTCCTCAGCTGAAAAAAAAAAACAAACAAATGAAGTCTATTATATGTTAAGTGCACCTAGAAGTAGAAAATGTTTTGTTTCCCTCTTTTTGCAGGCTGCTTAGAGTTACATCTGAGGCTTACCCCACATTTTGTAGCAAGCCTCTATGATGTGTAACAAACTCAAATAAGAACTGCTCCTATGAAGGCACTAAAACAAGGAAGCATCATTTACCTTTCCTGTGAGTTGTGGATCCAGGAAAATGTATTCTTCTACAACC